>CALYMW010000138.1:0-302500 GCA_944588485.1 Phosphuga atrata | reverse complement strand
ATATAAGAAACTTACTTAGGTCGCAGTTTCCCCGGCCATGAGTACATATACCTGATTTATAAAAAAATCCAATAAATATGTTTTATTTTACATTGTTACTTTTATGAATAAAAATAAATAATCTCATTTCTTCTGGATATACAAATAAATTGTACGCTATAGATAAACAAAAACAGTTTGTTTTACTCTTCTAACTTTCATGGAAGAAATACACGATTTCTTTGACGGTAATATTATAATATGTGGATCTGTATTATAGAATCGTGCGTAGTTCTTAAACGAATAGACCTATTTTGATGCGTTTTTTTTTTAAAGCTGACTAGATCGACGAATTTCTAGTTATTTATGAGGATCTGTTCATATTTTTGATGACCATCATCTAATTTCCTATTTGACAAAATTTATTTCCAACCAATTTGACAAAATTGTTTGTCTAGTTCCTTATATCCAAACTTATGTTTAAAAGCTGACGTAATCGAGAAGATTCTTACTTATTTGATAAAACTAATCTGCAAACATATTTGAAACAAATGTTTGTTCCGTACATACAAACCAATTTTATTTACGAACAAAATTTACACGTTATTAAAGAAAAGAAAAACGTTCGTATAGTAAAATAAAATAAAAAATTTTAATTAACCCCCGACTGTTAAGTAATTCAGATAATAAAACCTGACTAGGGTTTTCGAGTACACGACTTTTTTATACCCAAGTATCGGGTCATATTTTTCATATAAACGTATACCCACAATTTCGGCCGCATTTGTACTAGAAAACAAATGTGTAATTAATTTGCGCAATTTATAATAACATCTAGGTTTGATGGCCTATAAGTGAAAAATGTGGGCAAAATACTATAGGCCACTAGGCCGCAGTGATAGAAGCGTTAATACCCGGCATCCACATTGGACCAAACTTTAAAAACAAAATACCCACACTTTTCTTATAATAATGTTTTATTTTATTACGAAAGAGTGAAGTATATCAATAAGTCTCCTTAACTTATAATGCAATCGGTCTCACAGTTAAACAGTTGTTTTCATTAACTAATTAGGAAAAAATGGCTTTTTGCTACAATAAATTGTGTTATAAAAAAAGAGAAATATAACTAAATAAACTTTCTTCTCTGACACAGTTGAAAATTAAAAATCACACGCAGTTATAGAGTATTGTTTTCATAAACTCTTTAAGTACTAAAAATATTTTTGATCACAAAAACTTAAATATAATAATAATATTAGAATGTGTGATTCACTGGTGACAATGACAAACAAACTGTTGAAATTTGCTACTAGTTTCGGCGATTTATTGAAAAAATCATAAGGCTACAAAAATAAATAAGAAAACAGATATAGTTTGTTTCCGGGAAACCCTACTGAGCCGCAACGTTAGTTGCATTTTCTGCCACGCACAATAGGAGGCGATTGCAGGACTTTACCACCGACTTTTATTATTAATTAATAGTTAGAACAATTATATATAACAATCTAATTACTTTAATATTTTTATTTTACTTCCTGTCTACATGGTACGCCATTTGATCGAAACTTGCATATTTTTCCATCCTCTTTTAACGATAATTTTTTATCCTCGTCGTCAAATATAATGTATTGAGGTGGTCAAGTGGGTGTCCAGTGAAGAGGTATATGAAACAACTATACACTTAACAACTTATATATTAACAGAACTAAAGCCGTGTAAAAGTACGTCTTGACACTTCAATGGGTGGGAGCAGAGAGGCCCATGTCTCGTCTGCGACCACCAGACTTGACTCATCTCTTAAAATACAATACACTCAGGAGGAGGACAAACGAAGAATAATAAAGGTTACATTACACTACAATTGGGTTGCTACCTTGATTCAAATAAAGGTAGAGACACACTGATCTAACATACGCAACGCATTACGGTATCTGGACTCTGAAAAACTATCCCATAGAAACACACTTATCGTATGCAACGCAAGCACACGCCTCACACGCATCGTTGATCTGGGATGTCCAGACTGGGATGTCGGTGTGGGAAGGTGGAAGGGATGTTCGTACGCTATCCACGCGTGTGATCAGTGTGTCTCTGGAACTTATGCGTAGCACGTCAAAAACAAATAGACTTTTGATGCAAGCGTTCTCTTCAAACTGCATTTTAGACATGCGAAAGTACATAAAGAATCGTTCTTCATCAGATTCCAGTTTCTGCAATAATGTATGGTATTTTCCAACTTTTTCTCATTGTTTATTTATCTCATGAACCCAATATCTTCTCTTCTTAACTTTAGTTTTTATTTTTGTGGCGCAGGAGTTTTCATTAAAAAATAGTAAACTCAATAAATCATCATGAAACTCGCTGTTAGAATCAGAAAACAAGACTTATAGACGCACTAGTGCAACTTCTGAGAAATTACAGCAGAGACTGATGCAAAATTTACGTTGCATACGCAAGACGAGTGTGCACACCAATTCTCTCACGTTGCATCGCATACCTTAACCTACCTTAACTCTCTTTGAGTCTCTTTTAAGCATAAAACCTTTTTCCCAAAACTTTTACACCAGCAAATTATGCGGCTTGTACGAATAAACATATAACCAACGTTTGAAATTTGCCGCCATATACATATCCATGACGTCAGTTGCCTGGTGTTCTGTTAACTGTAATAACGAACCAAGAAATAGGTGTTAATAATTAATTATCGTGTTGCCAATACCAAATCGTAAAAATAATGTATAATTTATTATCTGATCTTCAAACTGTATATTGAAAAAGAATAATTAATTACACAATAACTAATAAGTCCTAAATAATAAAATTATATTCCTAAAGCTTTTACGATACCTAATCGAATAAAAACAGTTAATCGAATAATTAAAAATATTTTTTTATTTAAGTAACATTAAGTTATATAGCGGTTTCACAACTAACAAAATGGATTCCTTCAGGTGTTGTTTCTGGTATTTCTTTGATTAGATTTGTGAAATTAAAACATTCAGTATTTGATTTCGTAAAATTAATTCGGTAATAATTTCATTCGATCGAACGGATTTGACAAATTTTGAAAATCTTGTTTTACGTATTTTTGTAGGTTGAAATGTTTATAAAACAGTTTCACTTCGCTTTCCTCGTGATATAATTATAAGGGTATGCTCATCCTGAGAATGAAAATGAGACCAGTTCTGCGCATAGCTGGGTCAGCTTGCTGACGTCACCTTCGTGTACACTTGACTCTCACCGGGGCGTATAATAGTTCATCAAAATCTCTTAAAATTTTCAAGGACCTAAATGTATTTACTTCCCTAAAAAATCACCATCTTTTAACAAAAAATATACAGTCTGGCCTACATACTATTAAACAATTCAAATTCGCCGCGTAATGATGGAGTTATGACATCTGCAAGCTGCCGCAACCTAATTGGCTGGCTAGATTAGCATGCGCATCAGCATACCCTTGTATTTATATCATGGCATTCCTTAGGTTGGCATCTCCATCCAAATAGCTTTTTTTGTTAAACACAAACTGTTTCCATTACGTACGCCGTTTTTAGGGTGGGTAGTGTTTAGTTTTGTGAATTCGGTGAATATTAAGTTCGGTGAAATTAATTCGCTGAATGAAATTGGTATAGTTTAAAAATTTCGTTTTAGGTAAGTTTAGTTACTGTGGGTTGTTATGGGTTTGGTTGTTGGTCATATTTTAGGTTAGTTTGGTTGGGGTCTTCATATTTTAGAATATGATAATGGAATTTTGATAAAGCATTTTAATTTCAAGAATTTGTGCGAAACTGTTGACCCAGGATCTAAATTTAAAATTTTAGTAGTAGTTGTAGGTCAATAAATATATTTGTGGAAATTTACTCCTTTTTCTACTTATATTGTTTTGATGATTTTACAATTTTCTGTGAAACTTTGTTGAAATTTCTCTCATTGACCAAAACATTAGTAAATTCTGTTTAGAATGAAATTTAAAAAATAAATGTTTTTTATAAAATACACTGCTCAAAATAATAGGCGGGTCACGAGTTTGTGCCTCCATAGAATTCAAACGGGAAATTACGTGCAAATAAAATTAAGAACATCCGAAAGACGTGATTATTTATTTGTTTTAATTGGCACAACTGGAAGTGCAGCATCACGTACTTTTGAAGTACTAGTAATAATTAACGACTACTGAGACCAAAGTGCAAAACGAATTTAAATAAATTGTTTATGTAAGCTTTTGTACATTAAGTGGAAAATTAATAAAGAGTATGTGCTACCATAGCACGAATGACGGCATTTCATCGTCTTGCCATGCTTCGCAAGAGTCTTCAATTCTCTTCTTGTGGTATAACATCCCATTATTCAATAAGATCCGCCCTTAGCTGCTTTGCAGGAAATGACGTCCTGAAGAAATTAAGAACATCCTAAAGACGTTGTATTTAATTGGCACATCTGGAAGTGCAGCATCACGTACTTTTTAAGTACTCCCCTAATTGTTTTTACCATTGTAAGTGACCCGTTGTAGTTACATCTGTTTTCTTTCGTTATGTATCTTTTCGCAAATAACTTAAAAACCCAAATTTATTAAAATTGTTTTGCCTTTCGGTTATGTTGGTACCGTTGTTTGTGTTGTCTGTGTACTGTTTTGTGAACTTGAGCTTGGAATAATTTAATTCGTTCTAAGAATTTCATGAAATTTAAAAATTTCGTTTTAGGTAAGTTTTCTTGAATGTCAATATATGTATATATATCAATTCAATTTATCCGGATTTAAATATTTTCTAGGTTTTTAAGGATATATATATATATATATATATATATATATATATATATATATATATATATATATATATATATATATATATATATATATATGATTTCGCAATCTCGCTGTTGCCATGTTCAGGTTATATGTTGCGTTCTGCCTGACAGTTCAGGCAGTTCTGACAGTTCACTGTTTGCTGACGACCATGTCACTTGATCTTTGTGAGGCTGCTCTTGTTATTCCATGCACCGTTGATCTCCATGTGTGTGGTAAACGTTGAGCATCATCTGTTTTGTTTAAGTTGTTAGGTCTTTTTTCAATCGCTATGGCCTCTATGATGATCCGTTTATGGTAATCTACCATTTTACTTATTGTTCTGGTGTTGTCGAAATTAATGGTATGTCCAGTGGCTGCTACATGTTGGGCAAGAGATGATGTCTTGTCTTGTCGGCTTACTGCTTTTTTGTGTTCGTCTCGTCTAATATTTATTCGTCTATTTGATTGTCCGATGTATGAAAGATTACATGATCCGCCTGGTATCTCGTACACT
Source organism: Phosphuga atrata (assembly GCA_944588485.1). Taxonomy (NCBI): domain Eukaryota; kingdom Metazoa; phylum Arthropoda; class Insecta; order Coleoptera; family Silphidae; genus Phosphuga; species Phosphuga atrata. Next base: position 297,218 of record CALYMW010000138.1, on the reverse strand, counting down.
CCTTGTTCTTCTAACGGAATTTTGTCCTTGGGGTTTCGTAAGATTTGTGAAATTTTTCTGTCTGTGTTGTAAGCGGTCTTGATATCGTACCTACCCAGTATTCTGCTGATTTTTTCTGTTGTTCCTTTACGTATGGTAAAAAGGCTTTTTTGGTAGTCTCTAGTTCGTTCTTATCGTTAGCTTTTGGTTTTTTCCGTTTTTCAATGATGGTGTTTATTTGTCTTTTTGGGTAACCATTTGATTTCAGAGCACTGCGGAGTATGGATGTTTCTTTATTTTGGTGTTCTGCATCTGCTAATTTAGTGGATCTATCTATAAGATAGAGACTAATTAATTAATTAATTACACATAACCCCCAGAACCTAAGAAATCATTTTACGCCCGCGAAAACCTAAATATTAACATATATATATATATATATATATATATATATATATATATATATATATATATATATATATATATATATATGGCGGAGTGGGGTAAATGTGATAAAGGGGCAATTGTGTTAGTCTCTTCCCAACAATTCATTCCAATTGCGCCATATGTCAATTGGTGTGCAACATACCCTTCTACACCCCCACCACTTTAATTCGTGTATGCAGAACTTTTGCCACAATTCGTTGCAGATCTTTGCTGATGAACGTTGCTTACTTTGATAACGAGTGGATGTTTTTCTTCATCTAGAGCCATAAAACTATTATCTCAACAGGTGAATAAGTATTATCTAGCAAAAATAGGTTAAAAACTGTAAAGTATTAGGTGATATGTTCAATTTATCCGGATTTAAATGTTTTCTAGGTTTTTAAGGAGGGGTGTCACACTTGTCCTTAAAAATATTATATTTGGGCAAAGGTGTTATTCAATGACCAGGAAAGTGTGTTAAACTATGTCGCTTTTGCAACTTTATCTTTTCAGCATTATTATTTTATAATTGTTTCAGAAATTGTTGCCTTTATTTATCTTTTAACAATCGTTCTTAATTTTGCTTTTGCGTTCATAAATTTAAAAAGTTCGTAACTTTTTTACACTTCCAGTTTTTTTATAAATAAAAAACCAGTGCACAGTTTTGACAAAATTTTATGTCTTTGTCCCATTAGTTTATGTATATGTTACAGTTGAAGTATAAAATTCAGTTATTGTATACATCCACCAGTCAATGTATACTTCTAAGTATATTTTTATACAAAGTATAAATTGTAAAATAAAGATGCATATATCCAATTAAAGTATACAACACCGCGATAATGAATACTTTCACGCCGGGCGTTAGTTAAAGTTTGAATGTGGTTTCAATTTCCTAATCTCAAAATGTAAAAATTATGCATAATATGTTAACAAGGAAAAAACTAATACCTTTAAATTAATTCACTTATGTTATAATAACAAAATTTTAGATAATTACTAAATTTTAGTTATTATAAACAAACTAACCTATCTAAAATAAGATTCAACTACTTCATTGTTTGATTTTTAACTCTATGTAATTATTCATAAAATAATTTCAGTATACTTTGTCTGAACGACTCTGTTAATGTATGCTTTTACCAGTAACTGTGTACACCGACTGAGTTACCGCTTTGACTGTAACATATATACTCCATTATCCCATTTTCCCCAAAACGAGGGGGGGAAATGTGATATATCGACCTCGTTTAGAAAAAGAAAATCTTCTATTTGTTTTTACGGTAAAATATCCATTCAAAGCCCAGTAGCAATGCTATAAAAAAGTGTAATTTCTTGTTAATAAGATTCTAATTTTGGAACACTACAAAGTTCACCTATTTAAAAACTATATCGAATTTACCCCATTCCACCTTTTATTTATATATGTATACATATATATATATATATCAAAACTTACACTTTCGCGTTTTGACTTTATTAAGTTTAAGGTGTTATTATGCTAGAGTGATATTTTCGACGTGGTATTTAGTCGCGAACTGTTGAGCAACATATTCTATTGGAAGCCCTTATCTAAATTTTCTAGCAAATTTCTGTTGAAAAACAACATTAAATATTTAAATTTTTTCTAAATTTTGTACACATTAATATGAATTATTTTTTGTCCAAATTTAAGATACTGTAAAATATATTGTCGGTCAAGAATTTTGCATAAATTTTTTGTTGAAATTCAAAACTTTTGTTAAAATTTAACCAGTAAATCATCTTGAATTTTCAAATTCTGTCCAAATGTTAACATTAATTAATGTGAAATGTTGCAGTATGTTAAAGGGTTGGGTTAGGTTAAATTACTCGAAATTTTTGCATAAATTACTCCCAAATGTTGATATTCTATGAAAATATCACTGTAGCATAAAAACACGTAGACTATAACAAACTAGGAAAATATCAAATCCTAATCGTTATTCTTCTTTTTCATGTTGTGTTACAACCCTATGTGAGTCTTGGCCTGCTCTACCATTTCCTTCCATCTTTTCCGGTCCTGGGCTAGTGCGGCGTAATTGCGTACCCCCATTGTTTTCAGACCTTCTACTATATTTTTTCCATCTTCTGATTGGTCTTCCTCTCGATTTTGCGATGATATACATTAATTAAGTCTTTTAGGTGCTCTGCCCTGATCCATGCGTAAGAGATGGCGCGTCTAGCCTTTATAAAGCGTACTATGTTCACTCCGTTGATTAGGATATTAAACTTCATCTTTATTCTCCAATAACCATCGTCATCCTGTGTTGCTGCAAATATTCTACGTAGCACTCTCCTCTTCCATACCCTAAGCATCGTTTCGTTCTCTATCCGTTAATTTTGAACTGCTACCCTTGCCCTTGATCCATTTAGTTTCAGCGCGATATATATATATATATATATATATATATATATATATATATATACTTGTATATACTAATACTTTAAAAGAGTTTGTTTTATTCATTATTATCTTTACATAATTTAGGATGTAATATTTTTGTATTTGTTTTATCAGGACACCCAACAAAACTTACACCCTTACTCTAGACGAAATTTTCAAATTTTACCAAATTACTAGACCAAATTAAATAATTCTAATCTTAATTTCACAAAACGGTAAAAAGACACCACACACAATAGCGATATTTACATTTAAATTCAAGATGTCAATTTGCAATTTTTGTTTTTATTTTTTCACAAATTAGTTTCAAAATATGTTTCTCTAAATTTTGCACAAATTAGCTTTCAAAATTAAATTTTTTATCTAGAATTTCGCATAAATTATTGAAAATTAGTTGGAATTTCATAAACAAATTATGTTGAATTTTCACATCATTTTTTATTAAGAGTATTTCAAAATGGCTGACTATATCTTTATTGAAAAATAATTTATAATATCTAAATTTAGGCTATAAATTTGCTTTAAAACAATATTGTTGTCAAAATTTATACATTGTGTGCAGACTCTTTTCATTGACTCTTTTCATAGTTTGAAAATGACAAGCGAGGACCACAAGCTCCATCCGTGCAAATCGGGCAACCACTTTAACAAGTTCAAAGCGGTCGGCCTGTTAATCGACTGTCTCGAAAGGTTCCACAACTTCTGGCGTCATCAAATCGAGTTTCTACAGGCGTTGGAGACCAGCGAAACGGATATTCATCGGAAGATCGAACTACTCGACGATCACATTATTCAGCTCGACTTCGCTATTACGGCGTTTTGTAACGACTTGGAGGGGATTATAATGACATACAAACTGAAGAAGCGGAGTAGTTTATAAATCAATAAACATAAATAAACAATTGTAATTGAGACAAAATGTAACTTTTTTAGCATTGGATGCCATATTTAAATTCGGTAGTAATAAATCAGGCCGCTTAAGTTGATATATCTATAGATGCAACTTTTATAAAGGCAACAAGAAACTTACTTAGGTCGCAGTTTCCCCGACCATGTTACAATACAAAAACCAGATTTATAAAAAAATCCAGTAAATATGTTTTATTTTACATTGTTACTTTTATGAATAAAAATAAATAATCTCATTTCTTTTGGATATACAAATAAATTGTACACATATCTGTAGATAAACAAGACAGTTTGTTTTACTCTTCTAACTGTCATAGAAGAAATACACGAATTCTTTGACGGTAATATAATAATATGTGGCTGTATTATAGAATCGTGCGTAGTTCTTAAACGAATGGACCTATTTTGATGCGTTTTTTAAAGCTGACTAGATCGAGGAATTTCTAGCTATTTATGAGAATCTGTTCATATTTTTGATGACCATCATCTAATTTCCTATTTGACAAAATTTATTTCCAACCAATTTGACACAATTGTTTGTCTAGTTCCGTATACCCTATCCAAACTTATGTTTAAAAGCTGACGTAATCGAGAAGATTCTTACTTATTTGAAAAAACTAATCTGCTAATAAATTTGAAACAAATGTTTGTCTAGTTCCGTACATACAAACCAATTTTATTTGCGATAAAATAAAATAAAATTTTTTAAGTAACTCACGACTGTTAAGTAATTTAGATAATAAAACCTGACTAGGGTTTTCGCGTACCCGACTTTTTTTATACCCAAGTATCGGGTCTTATTTGTCATATACAACTATTACAACCTTATATACAACCACAACATATACAACCACAATTTCGGCCGCATTTGTACTAGAATGATGTGAATGTGAAGATACATGTGTAATTAATTAGCGCAATTTATAATAACATCTTGGTTTGTTGGCCTATAAGTGAAAAATGTGGGCAAAATACAATAGGCCGCAGTGTTTGTAGGGTTAATACCCGGTATCAACATTGCACCAAACTTTAAAAACTAAAAATCCACACTTTTCTTATAATAATGTTTTATTTTATTACGAAAGAGTGAAGTATGTCAATAAGTCTCCTTAACTTATAATGCAATCGGTCACACAGTTAAACATTTGTTCTCATTAACTAATTACAGAATTAAATGGCTTTTTGCTACAATAAATTGTTTATAAAAAAACAAAAATATAACTAAATAAACTTTCTTCTCTGACACAGTTGAAAATTAAAAATCACACACAGTTATAGAGTATCGTTTTCATAAACTGATTAAGAACCAAAAATATTTTTTATCACAAAAACTTAAATATAATAATAATAATAGAAATGTGTGATTCACTGGTGACAATAGGGCAATGACAAACAAACTGTTGAAATTTGCTACTTGTTTCGGCGATTTATTGAAAAAGTTTCGTCATCATCAGGCTACAAAAATAAATAAGAAAACAGCTATAGTTTGTTTCCGGGCAACCCAACTGAGCTGCAACCTTAGTTGCATTTTCTGCCACGTACCATTGGAGGAGATTGCAGGACTTTACCACAGAGTTTTATTATTAATTAATAGTTAGAACAATTATATATAACAATCTAATTACTTTAATATTTTTATTTCACTTCCTGTCTACATGATACGCCATTTGATCGAAACATATTTTTCCATCCTCTTTCAACGATAATTTTTTATCCTCGTCGTCAAATAATATGTATTGAGGTGGTCAAGTGGGTGTCCAGTGAAGAGGTATATAATACAACTATACACTTAACAACTTATATATTAACAGAACTAAAGCCGTGTAAAAGTACGTCTTGACACTTTAATGGGTGGGAGCAGAGAGGCCGAAGTCTCCTCTGCGACCACCTGACTCGACTCTTATCTCTTAAAACACAATTATCGTATGCAACGCAAGCACACGCCTCACACGCAACGTCGATCTGGGATGTCCAGACTGGGATGTCGGCGTGGGAAGGTGGAAGGGATGTTCGTACGCTATCCACGCGTGTGATCAGTGTGTCTCTAGAACTTATGCGTAGCACGTCAGAAACAAATAAACCTTTGATGCAAGCGTTCTCCTCAAACTGCATTTTAGACATGCGAAAGTACATAAAGAATCGTTCTTCATCAGATTCCAGTTTCTGCATTAATGTATGGTATTTTCCAACTTTTTGTCATTGTTTATTTATCTCATGAACCCAATATTTTCTCTTCTTAACTTTAGTTTTTATTTTTGTGGCGCGGGAATATTCATTAAAAAATAGTAAACTCAATAAATCATTCTGAAACTCGCTTTTAGAATCAGAAAACATGACGCACTATATAGATGCACTAGTGAAACTTCTGAGAAATTAAAGCAGAGTCTGTAGCAAAATTTGCGTTGCATACGCGGGACGAGTGTGCACACCAATTCTCTCACGTTGCATCGCATACCTTAACCTACCTTAACTCTCTTGGTTAAGCATAAAACCTTTTCCCCAAAACTTTTACACCAGCAAATCAGGCGGCTCGTAGTAAACACATATAACCAACGTTTGAAATTTGCCGCCATACACATATCCATGATGTCAGTTGCCTGGTGTTCTGTTAACTAAAATAACGAAAGAAATAGGTGTTAATAATTAATTATACTGTTGCAAATACCAAATCGTAAAAATAATGTATGATTAAATATCTGATCTGCAAGCTATATATTGAAAAAGAATAATTAATTATACGATAACTAATAAGTCCTAAATAATAAAGTTATATTCCTAAATCTTTTACGATACCCAATCGAATAAAAACAGTTACTCGAATAATTAAAAATATTTTTTTATTTGTTAAGTAACATTAAGTTATATCCCGGTTTCACAACTAACAAAATGGATTTCTTTAGGTGTTGTTTCTGCTATTTCTTTGTTAAGATTTGTGAAATTAAAACATTCAATATTCGATTTCGTAAAATTAATTCGGTAATAATTTCATTCGATCTAACGATTTGACAAATTTTGAAAATCTTGTTTTACGTATTTTTGTAGGTTGAAATGCTTATAAAACAGTACACTTCGCTTTCCTTAGGTTGGCATCTCCATCCAAATAGCTTTTTTGTTAAACACAATCTGTTTACATTACGTTCCGCCGTTTTTAGGTTGGGACGTTCTGTGAAATTAATTCGCCGAATGAATTTGGTATAGTTTAAAAATTTGGTAGTTAAGTTTAGTTACTGTGGGTTGTTATGGGTTTGGTTGTTGGTCATATTTAAAGGTTAGTTTGGTTGGGGTCTTTATGATTTAGAATATGTTAATGAAATTTTGATAAAGCATTTTAATTTCAAGAATTTGTGCGAAACTGTTGACTCAGGATCTAAATTTAAAATTTTAGTAGTAGTTGTAGGTCAATAAATATTTGTGTGGAAATTTTCTCCTTTTTCTACTTAAATTAATTTGATGATTTTACAATTTTCTCTGAAATTTTGTTGAAATTTCTCTCCTCATTGACCAAAACATTAGTAAATTCTGTTTAGAATGAAATTTAAAAAATAAATGTTTTTTATAAAATACACTGCTCAAAATAATAGGCGGGTCAGGAGTTTGTGCCTCCATAGAATTCAAACGGGAAATTACGTGCAAATAAAATTAAGAACATCCGAAAGAGGTGAATTATTTAATTGTTTTAATGGGCACAACTGGAAGTGCAGCATCACGTACTTTTGAAGTACTAGTAATAATTAGCGACTACTAATACCAAATTGCAAAACGAATTTAAATAAATTGTTTATGTAAACTTTTGTACATTAAGTGGAAAATTAATAAAGAGTATGTGCTATTATAGCACGAATAACGGCATTTCATCGTCTTGGAATGCTTCGCAAAAGTCTTCAATTCTCTTCTTGTGATATAACATCCCATTATTCAATAAGATCAGCCCTTAGCTGCAATGCGGGAAATGACGTGCTAAAGAAATTAAGAACATCCTAAAGACGTTGTATTTAATTGGCACATCTGGAAGTGCAGCATCACGTACTTTTTAAATACTCCCCTAATTGTTTTTATCATTGTAAGTGACTCGTTGCGCTATTGGAATGAATTGTTGGGAAGAGACTAACACATTTGCCCCTTTATCACATTTACCCCACTCGGACATATATATATATATATATATATATATATATATATATATATATATATATATATATATATATATATATATATATATATATATATATATATATATATATATATAAATATATATATGGCGGAGTGGGTTAAATGTGATATGGGGCAATGATGAGGGGCAATTGTGTTAGTCTCTTCCCAACAATTCATTCCAATTGCGCCATATGTCAATTGGTGTGCAACATACCCTTCTACGCCTCCACCAGGGCCGTGCCTGGGTATATGGTAGCCTGCGTGCTAGTATGCATGGCCGCCCTTTGAGATAACATCAAAATCAAAGAAAAAAATCAAATTTTCATTCTTAATGTTTATTATTGTACTTATATATCTAATATACATGTACATATTACCATTGAATATAAAACATTAATATGTTTTGGCACATCTATAAATCTATGATATTACAATCAAAAATTTACTCTACGCGATTTTTTAGAGGCAAATTCTTCAATCGCCCCTTCAATATTTAAGGAATCAGCAATTTCACTTTCAATTGCAATAATTAATATATTACTGAGACGTTCTTGAATCATTGAAGTTCTCAGGTGGTTTTTGATTATTTTTAATTTTGAAAAACTTTGCTCTCCAGATGCAACAGATACTGAAACTGTCAGTAAAAGTTTTAAACTTGTGGCGACATTTGGAAAAGAAGTCTCCAAGTTGTATTTATATAAAAACTTTATGAGTTCTTCTGGCTGCTTTCTGTCTTTTATGATAATTTTTAGAGAAATTAACTCTTGGTATAATTCTACGCCACTGATATCACAAGATTCACCATCTTTAAATTTATTATGGAGATCGAAACAACTTTTTTTTATTTCCTCATGTTCCATATCAATAAATTTGTATAGAAATCCAAAACATTGTTCGAAATTTGACAAAGTTTCAAAACGGGTGGTAAGAGATTATTTTGAAAATGTTCTTTTGGAGTAAATTGAATATCTTCATCTCCTTCATAGCTACATTGTTTTCGGTGATGTCGGCGACTTACACTAATTTCAGCAGGAAATTCCGGTTCTGTTTCAAGTGCTTTGCAAAGTTCATTTGAAATCTGCAAATAATTTTCGAAACTTTCGTCATTTCTAATGCTTTTGAAAAATTTTAAAACTTCCTTAATTGATTCAGCACACGAGCTGATGTTCCAAGAAACTTTCTGCATCATTTTGCTAATAAAATCTACCTTTTCCAAGATTTCGTACCATATTATTATTGAAGAAATAAATTTATAAAGATTTAAGTTTCATTGCCAAACATTCAGCTTCATGTCGAACTGTTGGCATTGAAGATTGTGAAGATTCCTCAGCTATTTCTATAAGGCTGTCATAAATTTCACCTAATTCATTTCGCAGTGGTTTAATTTAATTCTTGCTTCCCGTCGAGTTTCACTAACTTAGTTCAATGTTAAAGATTTTACATTTTTCTTTAAAACTTGCCATCTAAATGGTGATCCACTGAAAAAGTTGTATATTGCAGATACATTACTGAAAAAATCCATCGTTGAAAACGAAACTTTAGCTGCATCATTAATGGCCAAATTTAATGTATGCGCGTTGCATGGCATAAACAGAGCTCGTGGATAATTGTCCAAAATTCGTTTTTGCAATCCTTCATGTTTTTCGGACATATTAGACCCATTATCGTATCCCTGGCCCCTCATATCGTTAATATTTAATTCAAGATAGTTGAACTTTTGAATTAAGAAGTCAAAGATAGTAAAAAGATTCTCCAGTACATTTTTCAGCTTGATAAAAGATAATGAAATTTTCTCTTATCTCAACTTCATAATTTTTAATATGTACATACCTAATAATCATTGTAATTTGCTCGACATGTCCAGTGTCCGACGTACAGTCCAAAATGACTGAAAAATATTTTGCCTCTTTTAATGATGTTAATATATATTTTTGAATTTGGGTTGCAAGGATAGTGATTATTTCATTTTGAAAGCGATTTCCCAGGTAATGTGGCATGTGGTTCTTTAAAGCGATTGGTTCTTGTACGCGTTTTATGTGGTCTGCCATTATATCATCAAATTTTCCTATCATTTCAATTGCTTTCAGAAAATTTCCATTATTTTTTTCGTACCATTTGCTGGAAGAACCTCTAAAAGTTAAACACTGTCCTGCTAGAAATTGTACTACAGATATCATGTGCCTGACAATTTGACACCATCGTTTTTTCTCGGCGTCATAATACCGTTGCATATTCTTATCAATTGTAGTTTTTCTTTTTAAATTTAATTCCAATTTTTTCCAACAGGTGCAATTTTCGATGTGCAGAGATGTTTTTTCGTGACGAGATAAGTTGTCAGATATGTGTTGCCAATCGTTGAAGCCTTTATTAACTAATTTTATTTCTTGTTTGCCAAATAATTTACAACAGAAGCAAAATGTGGCATCATTTTTTGGAGAATAGATTAACCACTCACGATTAAATTTTTCACCATTTTGCAGGTTTCTATAGAAATAAACCTTTGAAAAAGATCTTCCAAATTCATTTAGTGGATATGTAGATTGTATATTTTGAATAGGGCCTTTTTCTATTAAAATATCCAGCATTTTATTGGTAAGTGTTAAAGGCCAGCAAGCTGGATCATTTAGTTCTATACCCACAGCAAAATATTCTTTATCAATTTCAGTGATATCGTCGATATTTGTAACTGCAATATCTCCTATTTCATCATTACTACTAATATTGTCATTATCATTTGTATTTTCGGCAGATAATTCATTTTCATTGGAAAAAAATTCACTGCTTGGATTTGCTTGGCTACTGCAAGCATTTTGCATTTCTGGAGGTTTTTACAAATATTTGGTTAGTGAACCAAAGATTTTTTTAGCAACATGTTGTTTTTCTTCTCGCTTTCTTTTATACTGTGCTCCAGACAATCTTTTCGTTTTTCTTCCAGTCATTCTTAGGCCTTTTACTAAAATGTTTAAAAATATCAATAAGGATTTATATTGAAATTAATTTATTATAAAATTAAATTCATTACCTTTTTCAACCTTTTGTAACAAAGCGTTGGGTGAGGCGGTGAGGGAATCTGCCCAAGCGCTTTCCGAGTTCGAATAGGGTTTTATTGCCACGCAGCTGAGACGCTTTTGCGTGCTATAGACAGACAGGTAAATCACATATTATAACACACACGCATACACACACACACACGCACTCTCAACTTATCTACAGCCAGGTAGAGCAACTGAACACACGTGAAAGATGAATTTGCACTTTGCACTTGATTCTGATATGGCCTATGCCGAGCGCATGCTGGCGCGTAGAACCCGTAGAACTCAGTAAGGTTAAAATCAGTTAGAATAAAGAGACATGTACTCTGTTCATCGTGGGTTAAAAAGAGTGTTCATCTCTCTTTATTCTTACACCACGGAGTTCTATGCGGCCACTGCGCCAGCATGCGCTCGCCAAAAAGCGCACAGAATAATATTCTGTGATAGGCGCAGCTAAAAAAAATTTAGTACGCCATAGAGCGCAATGATAATGATTACAATTGACGAATTGACAATAACACTCAACTATTTGACAATTTACTTCGATTATAAATGACTATGACTATATATTAACATTGTTATTTTGCTTTTTAATTTTTTTTTGTTTTTCTGGTCGTCAGGCTGCCTTTTAATTTGGCCGCCTGCGTGCGGCGCACGTAATGAACGCCGGTCAGGCACGGCCCTGACCCCCACCACTTTAATTCGTGGTTATGCAGAACTTTTGCCACAACTCGTTGCAGATCTTTGCTGAAGAAGGTTGCTTTCTTTGATAACGAGTGGATGTTTTTTTTTTCATCTAGTGCCATAAAACTATTATCTCAACGGGTGAATAAGAGTTATCTAGCAGAGATAGGTTAAAAACTGTAAAGTATAATTTATATTGTATATGTTCAATTTATCCGGATTTAAATATTTTCTAGGTTTTTAGGCTGTGTCACATTTGCCCCTGAAAATATTTTAATTGGGCAAATGTGTTATACAATGACCAGCAAAGTGTGTTACACTATGTCGCTTTTGCCCCTTTATCTTTCCAACATTATTATTTTTCTAATTGTTTCAGAAATTGTTGCCTTTATTTATCTTTTAAAAATCGTTCTTTATTTTGCTTTGGCGTTCATACATTTAAAAAGTTTGTAAATTTTTTACACTTCCAGTTTTTTTTATAAATAAAAAACCAAAGAGCACAGTTTTGACTAAATTTTATGTCTGTCCCATTATTTTATGTATATACTCCATTATCACATTTTCCCCAAATCGAGGGGCAAATGTGATATATCGACCTCGTTTAAAAAAATAAATAATCTTCTAATTGGTTTTACAGTAAAATAACGATTCAAAGCCCAGTAGCAATGCTATAAAAAATTGTAATTTCTTGTTAATAAGATTATAATTTTGGAGCACTACAAAGTTCACCTATTTTGAAATATATCAAATTTACGTGATAATTTAAATTCGTGAATTTTGTGATATTTTCGACGCGGTATTTATTCGTGCTGTCGTGCAGAAACATTTTCTATTGGAAGCCCTTATCTAAATTTTCTAGCAAATTTCTGTTGAAAAACAACATTGAATATTTAAATTTTTATTAAATTTTGTACACATTAATATGAATTATATTTTGTCCAAAAATACTGTAAAATATAGTATGTCGGTCAAGAATTTTGCATAATTGTTTCTTGAAATTCAATAGTTTTGTTAAAATTTAATCAATAAATCATCTTGAATTTTCAAATTCTGTCCAAATGTTTACATTAATTAATGTGAAATGTTGCAGTATGTTAAAGGGTTAGGTTAAGTTAAATTACTCGAAATTTTTGCATAAATTACTCCCAAATGTTGATATTCTATGAAAATATAACTGAAGAATAAAAACACGTTGACTATATCACACTAGGAAAATATCACATCCTAATCGTTATTCTTCTTTTTCATGTTGTGTTACAACTCTATGTGAATCTTGGCCTGCTCTACCATTTCATTCCATCTTTTCCAGTCCTGGGCTAGTGCGGCGTAATTGCGTACCCCCATTGTTTTCAGATCTTCTACTATATTTAATTTCCATCTTCTCCTTAGTCTTCCTCTCGATCTTGCGATGATATAGAGTTATTAAGTCTTTTAGGTGCTCTGCCCTGATCCATGCGTAAGAGTTGCCGCGTCTGGCCTTTATAAAGCGTACTATGTTCGCTCCGTTGATTAGGATATTGAGCTTCATCTTTATTCTCCAATAACCATCGTCATCCTATGTTGCTGCAAATATTCTATGTAGCACTCTCCTCTTCCATACCCTTAGCATCTTCATTTCGTTCTCTATTCGTTAATTTTGAACTGCTACCCTTGCCCTTGATTCATTTAGTTTCATTGGGATATATATATATATATATATATATATATATATATATATATATATATATATATATATATATTCTTGTATATACTAATACTTCAAAAGAGTTTGTTTTGACATAATAATTATTATCTTTACATAATTTAGGATGTAATATTTTTGTATTTGTTTTATCAGGACACCCAACAAAACTTACTCCAGACGAAATTTTCAAATTTTACCATATTACTAGACCAAATTAAATAATTCTAAGCTTAATTTCACAAAACTGTAAAAGGACACCATACACAATATCGTTATTTACATTTGAAACATTTAAATTCAAGATGTCAATTTACAATTTTTGTTTTTAATTTTTTCACAAATTAGTTTCAAAATATGTTTCTCTAAATTTTGCACAAACATTAGCTTTCAAAATTAAATTTTTTTCTAGAAATTCGCATAAATTATTGAAAATTAGTTGGAATTTCATAAACAAATTATCTTGAATTTCCAAATTATTTTTTATTAAGAGTATTTCTAAATGGCTGACTATATCTTTATTGAAAAATAATTTATAACACCTACATTTTGGCTATAAATTTGCTTTAAAACAATATTGTTGTCAAAATTTTAACATTGTGTGCAGACTGTTTTCATTTACTCTTTTCATAGTGTGAAAATGACAAGCGAGGACCACAAGCTCCATCCGTGCAAACCGGGCAAGCACTTTAACAGGTTCAAAGCGGCCGACCTGTTGATCGACTGTCTCGAAAGGTTTCACAACTTCTGGCGTCATCAAATCGAGTTTCTACAGGCATTGGAGACCAGCGAGACGAATATTCATCGGAAGATCGAACTACTCGACGATCACATTATTCAGCTCGACTTCGCCATTACGGCGTTTTGCAACGACGTGGAGGGGATTATAATGACATACAAACTGAAGCAGCGGAGTAGTTTATAAATCAATAAACATAAATAAATAATTGTAATTGAGACAAAATGTTGGTGGGTAACTTTTTACCATTGGATGTCATATTTAAATTAGATAGTAATAAAGCAGGCCGCTTAAGTTTTTTTAAGCTGACTAGATCTAGGAATTTCTAGCTATTTATGAGCATCTGTTCATATTTTTGATGACCATCATCTGATTTCCTATTTGACAAAATTTATTTCCAACCAATTTGACACAATTGTTTGTCTAGTTCCGTATATCCAAACTTATGTTTAAAAGCTGACGTAATCGAGAAGATTCTTACTTATTTGACAAAACTAATTTGCAAATAAATTTGAAACAAATGTTTGTCTAGTTCCGTACATGCAAACCAATTTTATTTGCGGACAAAATTTACACGTTATAAAAGAAAAGAAAAAAGTTCGTATAGTAAAATAAAATTAAAAATTTTAAATAGATTTTAAGATTGTTAAGTAATTCAGATAATAAAACCTGACTAGGGTTTTCGCGTACCCGACTTTTTTTATACCCGGGTATCGGGTCTTATTTTTCATTATTATTATTATTTATTATTATTATCTTTATTCAATAATACCTTGCGGTGTAGAACGTGTCAATACAAATATACAAATAAAATATGTTATAAAAGAAAAAAAATGTATAAAAAAATGTATAAAATGTGAATATAGAAGTAACAAACCAAGAGGCAATATTACATTTAATTAAAATTTTCAAAATAATATTCATTTAATGAATAGTATGCCCTTTTTAGTCAAAAACGTTTTTAAGGTGAGATTAAATATTTGAACACACTTTATGTCTTTAATGCAACTCGGAAGTTTATTGTAGATTTTTATTAACAGCACTTTTTTGAACTAAAGTTGAACTTGTTTTTATAGGACGTAAAGTAAATTTTTAGCGCGTATTGAATTCGTGCGTATATTCATGTTTTTCAAACACTTTATAATGCTCCTTTACATAACTGGCACTATTTAAAATATAGATGGAGGGTAACGTAAGTATTCTCTTCTCTAGGAATATTGGTTTACATGAGTCTGTCATTTTCATGTTGAACATACTTCTAATACTTCTTTTTTGAAGTAAAAATATTCGATGAGCATCGACCAAATTTCCCCAAAAATTATTCCATACCGAATAACTGAATCAATGTATGCATAATATGCAGTTAAACTAGTACATTCGTCAACCGACTGAGATAGCATTCTCAATGCGTAACAGAAGCTACTAATTTTTGGAGATATATAGTTAACATGGGCCTTCCAGTCCTTTATCAATTATAACACCCAAAAACTTTGTATCCGAGGACGAGGTAAGTATCTCTTCATTGAAGATGAATTCGATATTTTCGTCTATAAGCAGAGAATTTTATAATTTTAGTTTTGTTGACATTTAATTTAAGATTATTCTGTGAATAATATGACTTCATGACAGACATACCATTAATTATTTCTTGCTGCAAATCCACTAGATTTTTACCTTTAATAGACAGTGTGTTATCGTCAGCAAACATTACCACTTTATAAATAATATTATCTGGAAGGTCATTTATGTATAATAAAAAAAGTAAGGGACCTAATGTGCTTCCCTGTGTGACTACTCTTTTTATATATTGGTACTGGGACGTCTTGAAACCTCCATTGCACTCATCCTGTGCTCGAATACATTGTCTTCGATCTGTGAGGTATGATTTTAAGAGCCTGTAACTGGACCCTCTGAAACCATATTCCTGTAACATTACAAGCATTTTTGAATGGTCTATACCAGAGGTGTCCAAACTACGGCCCGCGGGCCAAACCCGGCGCGGCAGGCGATTTTATCCGGCCCGCCAAGGATTTTGAAAAATTTCGTAAAATATAAATGTAGCGTGGCGCGTCGGTATTAGATCTCGCGCAGATGAAGAGCGCATTCGGTTAGAATGAGCACGGTATCATGCTCGAAAAAGTACAGTCGGGTATTGAAGTTTTTCGGTAGTCGGCAATGCGACTCGGCCGCTCGACTACATAAATGATTTTGTACTCTAACTGTACGTAGGCGGCGCGGAGCGGCAGACTACACTCAACTGCAGTGCCTGCAAAGCTACGAGATTATCCACGACAAACCAAAAATTCGTCGGCCGCGGAGCTTATTTACATTCGTTACAGTTTGTTCGGACCGTGTCTCTCTAAATTTCACGATTTCCAAACTTAATACAGGCCGGTTAGATCACTTACCTGATTGGGCTGCCCGCGTCTCCGCCACGTGGAATCGTCCTTCCGGCGCTTCGTCTAAGGGAAGGAAATGGGAATAAAAGGATAAAGGAATTCCCTTAAATTGGCGTCCTTGGAACGTCCGGCTCCGCTTTCAGCCCTTGGGCTTGTGATCACCCCTGGTTAGTTTGGATGGGAATTCGAATTATGCACAAGTGCCCGTTTGCGTGAATTTCGCGTCTTTCGTTCGCACTCACCGAGCGTGTTTTGTCGACTCTACGCATCTAACTGATTAATTTAATCAACTCGCGAAAAAGATCACTAAATCGCGCTACTTCGACACCGATCGATACACCTGTTTCCCCGTCTATCGATTGGAGCCGAAGTTAATCCAAATAAATAAATTGAAAAATCGGAACGCGCCAAATTGGCGCGAATACAGTTGATATATTGAAAATTGGTATGTTTAGATTTATATTTAATATATTATAACTTAATTATTATGTTAATATTATTTTTTAAAGTTGAATATGGAAACAAAAAGAAGAAAAGTAGATGACGAGTGCCGCGTTTTTAAAGAAGAATGGGGATTCAAATATTTCTTTGTGCAATCGCAGTCAAAGAATGGCAAAGCTATATGTGTAATTTGCAATGACACTGTTGCTGTAATGAAGGAATACAATTTACGTCGACATTATGAAACAAAACATGCTTCAGCTCACTCACAATTTAAAAAAATGAGTCGTAGTTTGTCTTCTCAGCAAAATTTATTTAGGAAGGCAAACTCGGAAAATGAATCATTGACTTTAGTTAGCATGAAAGTTGCTTATTTGTTGGCGAAAAAAGGGAAACCCTTTATGGATGGAAACGTCGTTAAAGAGTGTATGATGGAAGCTGTTGGGGTATTATGTCCGGAAAAGGTGAAACTTTTCAAAACGATAAGTCTTTCCCGCAATACTGTTGCTCGTCGAATTGACGATATTGGCAATAATATACTCCACCAGATTTCTGGGAAAGCACAGCGTTTCACTCACTATTCTATCGCGATGGATGAATCGACCGACGTTAGTGACATCTCACAACTTTTAGTATTTGTTCGTGGAGTTGACGACGATCTTAATGTCACCCAAGAATTTGCATCGGTTAACAGCATGCATGGCACTACAACTGGAGCAGATATTTTTAAGGAACTACAACAGACGTTGACCAAATATAACTTGGACTGGAATCGACTCCAAGGTGTGACAATTGACGGAGGAAGAAACATGTCTGGTGCAAATATTGGGGTGGGTGGGCTAATAAGAAAAGCTTGTGAAAGCGCAGGAGCGACAGTACCAATTTTTCTGCACTGTATCATCCACCAACAAGCCCTATGTGTAAAACATGTCGACATGAGCTGCGTTTTGAAACCAGTTGTTTCTGTCGTAAACTTTATTCGATCAAGTGCACTCAATCATCGCCAATTTCGATCTTTCCTCGAAGAAATTGAATCTGAGTCTGTTGACTTGTCGTATTATACAGCAGTTAGATGGCTTAGCTGTGGAAAAGTGTTATTGCAGTTCTTCAAGCTCAGAAAGGAAATTAAAATTTTTCTTGCGGAAAAGAATCACCATGAACCGCTTTTATCGGATGCAGAGTGGCTCTGGAAGTTGACAATTTTTGCAGATGTCGTAAATACACACACGTAAATAACTTGAATTTAAAGCTCCAAGGTAAAAACAACTTAATTTGTGATTTATTCGAGCAAATCAAAGCATTCAGAGCCAAGCTGATATTGCTCGAAAGTCATATGAATGAATGTAATTTTTCCCATTTCACGTGCTGTGAAAAATTTAGTACAGAAACTGACGAAAGATTTCCCACCATATTTGCAGTAAAAGTAATCACGGATTTAAAACTAGAATTTCTAAAGCGTTTTCCTGATCTTGACATAAATTCAAGGGAAATAACGGCTGTTTCAAAATCCATATGACTGCAACGTTGGCGACGTTTCAAGTCAGTTTCAAATGATCTTCAAGCTAGCGATCAAATCAAGAACAAATACAAGGAAGGAAACTTGATCGATTTTTACAAATTTTTGGACGCAAAAGAGTTTCCAAATTTAAAGCAATTGGCTGGTAAATGGCTTATTTCTATATATGGCACTACCTATATATGCGAACAAACTTTTTCCAGGATTAAGTATCTGAAATCTAAATATAGGGCAAATTTATCGGATGATCATTTGCAATCATTGCTAATAATTGGTGTTTCCGATTTGAATCCCAACATTGAAGAAACTCTCCACGAAAAAACCCAGTTCCACCATTCCCATTAAAAATTGCATGAAATAATTTTATAATAATATAATTTAGACATGTTTGTTTAGTTTTGTTATATCTGTAATTTACCATTAAAAATAAAATTAAATGCTGCTTTACTTGTAATAAGGTTTATTAATTCACAAATTTACAAAGCTTGGCCCCCGCTAATGAATGTAAATACCAAACTGGCCCTCGCAGCAAAAAGTTTGGACGCCTCTGGTCTATACTATCGAATGCTTTGGAAAGGTCCAAGAATGTCCCAGCAATATTTTGACCGGAATTCAAGGAGTTGATAATTTCCTCAACGAACTGAAATATAGCCCTTGTTGTAGATCTACCTTTCGTGAAACCTTTTTGTAATGTCGCTAATAGATTTTCTTGTTCCAGGAAAGTTGTGATTCTAATATAAATGATTTTTTCGAATATTTTCGATATATTTGAAAGTAGGGCGATAGGACGATAATTTTCAATTACAGTCTTATTACCGTTTTTATGTATGGGTAATATAAAGGCGTGTTTCAGTGCGCTGGGGAAATTTTCTGTCAAAAAACATAGGTTTATTATAATGGATAGTGGTCCTGCTAAAACGGGAGCACAATATTTTAATAACATAACAGGGATATCATCTGGACCTACTGATTTTGTTTTTTTTAAATTCGATATGACCTATATAACTTCGGCATCATTAGTCGGCCTAAGAAAAAGTGTGTTTTGTGTGGATCTTAATTTATAATTTTGATAGTTTTGGTTGTCGAACTTAAATGAATCACATACATTTATAAAAAAAAATATTTAAATTATTAAGAGTTTCTGAATTACTCCAATTGTTATTTACAGAAATATCCTTAAGCTTAAAACATTTTTTGGTCACATTGGATTGCGTAACTTGCTTCACAACAGACCACACTGCCTTAGTTTTGTTTGTGGAATTAGAAATGTAATTAGAATTGCATGCCTTTTTTCTTCTTTAATCAACTTTTTTAGGTCTGAACAAAATGCACTGTAGATGTCCTTGTCCACTCCATTGTCATACATTTCTCTTTTGATTTCATATACCCGGGTATAACTACAATTTCGGCCGCATTTGTACTAGAAGACAAATGTGTAATTAATTAGCGCAATTTATAAGAACATCTAGGTTTCTTGGCCTATAAGTGAAAAATGTAGACAAAATACAATAGGCCACTATGCCGCAGTGTTTGAAGGGTTAATACCGGTATCCACATTGGACAAAAACTTAAAAAAAAATACCCACACTTTTCTTATAATAATGTTTTATTTTATTATGAAAGAGTCAAGTATGTCAATAAGTCTCCTTAACTTATAATGCAATCGGTCACACAGTTAAACAGTTGTTCTCATTAACTAATTACGAACTTAAATGGCTTTTTGCTACAATAAATTGTGTTATAAAAAAACAAAAATATAACTAAATAAACTTTCTTCTCTAACACAGTTGAAAATTAAAAATCACACACAGTTATAGAGTATTGTTTTCATAAACTGATTAAGAACTAAAAATATTTTTGATCACAAAAACTTAAATATAATAATAATAATAGAAATGTGTGATTCACTGGTGACAATAGGAAAATGAAAAACAAACTGTTGAAATTTGCTTCTAGTTTCGGCGATTTATTGAAAAAATTTCTCCATCCAGGCTACAAAATTAAATAAGAAAACAGCAATAAATTGGGTCAAACATAAACAATTTTTCAACTTACCACAAATAACAGTTATTTTTAACATGATTACAACCATTGTTAAAAAATATTTACAAAAAAACATTAAATTAAAAAATTGAAAATGGTGAAAATAATACAAATCATTGAAGAGAAGAATAAATTCAATGCTGAAAACCGTCACATTAAAAAATTACTCAGCAGTCTAATTCGATTCTTGTTGCTCTTCTCCCGTCAAACATGACAACAAAGTTACAACCCATGGACCAAGCAATTATTAACAATTTAAAATTGCACTCTGTTCTATTCAATTGAATTCTGAGAAAAACAATAGTTGCCCTTGTAGACAATAAACCCGAACATATTACTTTATGGGATGCTGATACAAACTTTACAAAAGCGTTGGACATCGATATTCAGCAAGAAAAAATAAAATATTGTTTCAAAAAAGCTGGCTTTATAAAACAAGGCGAAACAAACTGGAGTGAAGCAGATGTTACTCTTCTGACAGAATTGAAGTCCGCGTATGACACATATAATCAGAATAATGTGGATAATACAATGTCTCTTTATGATTATTTAACTGTAGATGAAGATGTGGTTATAGCGGACTATTTAATAGATGCCGACATTTTAAACAAGATTACAAAACGCGAATATGAAGATGCCTTATCTAACAACGAAACAGTGCCAATTCCACCCACGAACAAAGAAATGCCTAATTATTTAAATAAGTATAAGTTCCAGACGAAGTGTACCACGCATTATCTACTTTGAGAACTTTGTAGATGGAGAATTTTTTAATGGAAAAAAATTAAAATAACCAATTTTTTCAGAAAATAATGTATAATTATAATTATTTTTAATTAATTATATAACATTGTATTAATAATGTATTTTTGTTTTGTTTATAATTAAATACATGTTATATTATACATATGTTATATTATGTTATATTTACTTTGAACAAATTGTGTAAAGTGTATTTTACTCATTTTGTAATTATGTATTTCTCTAACTCGAATTTTGTATAGCTCCAATTTTTTTGTGAACTATGGTAATTTGACTTAGGGAAAGTTTGACTGTAGTTCAAAATCAACTTATTATAGATTTGAGGTAAGAGGCTCTTTTTCTTCTTGACAGAAAAGGGGTTTCGAGAGCACTATTGCTGCTTTTTGCTACAAAATTTATAGTTATTATCGTTATTTTCGTTATAATTATTAATATCATTAAATCCGTTATTATCATTATTTTCGTTATTATCGTTATTGTCGTTATTATTTTTATTTTCGTTGTTATCTTTATTATGGGTATTATTTTTATCATCGTTAGTATTTATTGTAATTATCGCTATTATCGTTCTTATTGTTATTATCTGTTTTATCGTTATTACCGTTATAATCAGTATTATCGTTATTATTGTTATTCTCTTAACCATCGTTATTATTGTCATCATCACTATTAACGTTATAATTGTTGTCGGTATTATTGTTATTATGGCTTCAGTAGTCCGGGTTATTATTGCAAGGTCGTCAGCAAAAGTGAGGCACACTATAATATATATATATATATATATATATATATATATATATATATATATATATATATATATATATATATATATATATTATTACTATTACTATCGTAAATTCCCTATAAAGAGAGCGTGTAAACTTCATGAACAAAAATCATGACAACTCAGTCATGCGGCGACGTTCTTTCATTCGTGCATGTTCTTTCTTCCGTTCGTCCGTCCACTTTTTTCCTGGTATCTTTGGGAGCTGTTCTTTATCAAATTTATGGTGCATTATGGTGTTTCTAAATTTAACCCGATTATTCATGTCGTGTATCGTGATGTTTAGCTGCTTAAGGTCTTCTTCAGTTTCCTGTATCGATTTGGACCTATTTTTTCTGTTGAAGGTAATTTTGAAAATTTGTTTCGAATTCTGTTCTGGTCCATTCTGTATATGTGACTAAAAAATTTATATATATATATATATATATATATATATATATATATATATATATATGTATATATATATTTATATATATATATATATATATATATATATATATATATATATATATATATATATATATATATATATATATATATATATATGTATATATAAAGGACTACTGAAGAAACCAAACACGCCATCGAGGAACTTGATGTAATCGCCTTCAAATCTCATACGAGAAAAAGCAATACATAGACTTTAAGACCTCAAATATGATACATCTTGCAACTAAATATGGCAACATCATACAAGTTAAGCACTTCAAGTACCAGACCCTTTCTTACTTCGAAATACTCAGATTCACATCCATTCACTCTAATCTTACATACAGTTTCCATATATAACTCTCTTAGATTCCTTATCACACTCTCTGAGATTCCCTTTTTTCCCAAACACTCTACCAACTTCCCTCGATCTACCGAATCATACGCCGCCTTCAAGTCAATGAAAAAAGCAAACAGGCTCCCTCTGCTTATTTCTAGATCAATTATGTAGCGCAGGGTTACTAAATGCTCTATCGTACTGCGTCCCTCTCTGAAACCAGCTTGCACCTCTGGCACTGGATGCTGGTAATAAGCTTGAAGACGAAAACAATAATTGCATCTAGGGAGGCGAAACGGGCTACCAGACGGGACAACGAAGCGATATATATATATATATATATATATATATATATATATATATATATATAAATATATATATATATATATATATATATATATATATATATATATATATTACTGAAGGATTAGTATCTAAAATCTTGTGCAGTATGATCTTGTGCACTGACACATTAAATCGTAAATTCTCTTAACAATATATTGAGCATATATATATATATATATATATATATATATATATATATATATATATACCGCATATATATATATATATATATGCGGTTAATCGAATCATAGCCTTTCTTGAAGTCTAACAAAGTGACAACTTTGCGGTTCGGCTGGCGATGTTGCAGTATCATCTTCAGGTTCCAGATTTGTTCCGCGCATATTATATTCACCGCTCAGATGTACTGTGTGTTCTTCCAATTTGGTGAGGAGGACACGTGAGAGAACTTTGTATCTGATAGAAGGTGTAATGCCTCGGTAATTATTTGGATCAGTCTTGTTGCCCTTTTCTTGTGTAGTGGGTAGATCAAAGCATTTTTACAGTCCGCTGGTATGATGCCGCTCTTCCATGTATTTGCAATGATAGCTTGCAGTCTGTCAATCAAGAGTTCACCTCCGATCTTGAGCATTTCTGCGATTAAGCCTTCTTGGCCTGGTGCTTTGTTGTTTTTTAGTTGCAAAATGATGTTCCATATTTCCTCATGTGTTGGTGGAACAGAGTCCTGGTTTGGGGCGGCTATGTGGCATTGGAGTCTTTCTTCAGGGGGTTCACATTTGTGTAGCTTCTCGAAGTACTGTTTCAGAATTTCGCAGTTCGCTTTTGTGTTGGTTTCAAGGGTTCCATCAGGCCGACGGAAGCAGACGCTCGTCAAACTACAGTGGCTTGTAGTTCATCAGCTCTGCCTAAAATGTTTTGTAGAAGTTTTGCGTGTTATTTATTTTGAACACATTGTCGATTTCCTTAAATTTTCTGAAATGGTTTGTCCGTTTAATGCGTCTGATCGTTTTGTATGTTTCCTTCTGCATGTTTAAGAAATTCTGCCAATTATCTTGTGTGTTGTTGCTATGACAATTCCTCGACGCAAGCATATGGGATTCAAGGGCCCTGTCGCATTCCAATGTCCACCATCTATGTTCGGTTTCGTGGCGGTTGACCGAGTTTCCTTGCTGATTGCTGGATTGTCTGAAGAAGTTCGTCCATGTATTTGAGTCGGTTTGTAGTGATTGTGCGAACTCCTCCGCGTGTTCTCTTAGGTATTTTGGATCTATACGCTTGAATTTAGATTTTTGACACTTTTTTCTGTTATGTAAGAAACAGGTTTTAATTGGTGAAAGATAATGATAGGATTGGCTTATGGCTTGGTGGTCAATTTGGTATGTGATTGATTGGTTCCAGGTTGTAATCTTGCGTGGTGGTTTCTTAAAGTGTGTGGACATTAGTTGGAGATTAGCCATTCCACATATGTTTATTAGGCGATGACCATTGGCATTTGTCTTTTTGTGTGCCGAGAAATTCCCAGTGATGTGCCTGTGCTCCCTTTCTCTGCCGATTTGTGCATTGAAATCTCCGAGGTGTATATTGATATGGTATTGAGGGATCTTCTTGAGTGCCCGTTCTAGATGTGACCAGAACTTCTTCACTTTGTTCTTGTTAGGGTCATTGTTAACAGGAGTATGTTATTTAATCAGTGTGTAGGTCTTGTCGCCGCATTTATTTCTGAGTAGGGAGATCCGTTCCGAAGGTAATGAGAAATCTAGCACAGAGTTCTGGTTACTGTTATGTACTAGAAATGTAAATTACTCTTTCTTAGCTTGACTTCAGGATGTCCCTTGTAGATACGATATCCACCAGAGTCAAAGAGATCATAATCACGAAATCGTGTTTCTTGCACTGCAAGTATGAGGATACTGAGTTTATCGCGTGTGTGTAGGTGTCTGTTAGCGTCATTAGATTTCCTGTTTTGGTCAGCGTCTGTACGTTGAGAGTACCAATGAAGTGCTTACTCTTGGGTTTGAGGAGTTTTGGGAAGCCCCGTCTTCCCTGCATGATGTCCTGGTCCCCCAGAATCCGAATGACCAGGTTTGGCTTCGCACGTCATAGCTAGGGCCCGAGGTAGTTGCATTGTAGCTTGTGTTTCTATCATGCCAAGTTCGTAGTTGATTTTAGCTGGTGGGCATGAGCCCAGAGCGAGTGAGTCGCTGATAATAGATTCCATTCACTCTCATCGTACGGGTAGTCCGTACGGCAGCAGATCTTTTAAGAGCAAATTTAAAAATCTGGCACATGCCAGAATTCCATGGCCAACGTTATAGTTGTTATTATCGTTATTATTTTTATCAAAGTTATTATCGTTATTATCGATATTATTGTTATTATCGTTATTATAGTTATGATTGTTTTTACCGTCTTTTTCGTTAATATTATTAATATCGTTATTATTATTATTTTCGTTATTATCTTTATTAAAGTTATTATTGTTATGATCGTTATTACCGCTATTATCTTCATTCTCGTTATTATCGTTATTGTCGTTCTTATTTTTATAATCTTTGTTATCTCAATTTTCGGTATTATTGTTATTATCGTTAGTATCTATTGTTATTACCGTTATTATCTCTATTATTGTCATTATTGTTATTATCGTTATTAGTTATTTTCGTTAATGATTATAACGTTAATGGCGATGGTGACAATAATAACGATAATAAAGAGAATAACGGTAATCCCGTTAATACCGATAATAACGATAATAACAATAGATAATAACTATGATAACTAATAATAATAGTACAGATAATAATGATAAGAACTATAATAACAATAATAACGACAACAACGGTAATAACGAAAATGAAGTAAATAACGGTAATAACGATAATACAGTTAACAACTATAATAACAGGAATAACGATAATAAAGGTAATAGCTATAATAACGACAATAACGAATATAACGATAACAACGATTATAACGAAAATAACAATAATAACGATAATAAAGAAAATATAGTTAATAACTTGAATAACGATGATAACTATAATGACAATATTAACGATAATACCAACAATAACGATAATAGTGATAATGACGATGATCACAATAACGATCATAAAGAACGATGATTATCGTTGTTGTTGTCGTTGTCGTATTATTATTATTATAGCTTTTATTGCCATTATCGGAATTAACATTATTATCCTTATTATTGTAATAATGTTTTAAATTATTTACGACCACCCAGCATCCAAAGACCATTAGCTATCGTAAACGTCCGCCGAAGCGTATTTACAAAGGCTTAATGATCAAACAAGACAAATGGTCTTTTAGATGCATAGCGGCCATAAACAAACTCCAAACCAATTTAACAAATATCTACTACCCTGCCGACCAGATGTTGGGAATCTACTGGTCGGTTTAAGATTATTTACCTAGTTTTAGAAATACACTGGAAAGAAAATAGTTTTAAGACAAAAATAATAATAACATTGTTGGGTCTTAACACCCCTGATTTAAAAAATGCACTATGTTTTTACCATTAATTTCGTAAAAGTGTTATATAACTTGTGTTATATAACAAGTTTCGACTGGTGGAGCTTTGAACTTGAAAATGACCATCACCAGTCCGTAGATTTTTATAATTTCACAAGTTAAATAAATTTTTTAAGAAACTAGTGGTATAAACCTAATTCATTTTTCAATTCAGGGTAAACTTTTGAATCCTTAATTGTTCCAGAGGTTATTAAATAAGTTTTTGCTTTTGAATATCACTAAATGAGCATCAATTAAACAAAATTTAATTCAATTAGTACCTTGAATAAAATTATTGTTTGTATTACAACAACAAATTATTTTTATAATTTATCTAAACATCTTAAGTTGGAAAATGTTTCAGGTTTTTACGTTAAAAGGAACGTTGAAAGAATATGCATTAAACTATTTAAATTTGTCCTACATATTTATTCCAATATATTATTATGTAGGTACATTGTCTACAATATTTCCGATTTCATCTTTATATATTTTTATTTTTCGAATTTGTATTTGTATATGTATTTATGATATAATTTGTTTTTTATTTATTAATAACAAATATTACTTCAAAATATTTTTTATGTAACTTAATTGTCTGCATAAGGTTTGTAACTGTTATGAATATTAAATGAGAATCAAAATTCATGTTTTACTTTTATTTTTACTTTTACTAACCAAATATTGAGATTTATTTTGAAACGAATCTACATTTACTGTCAATATATTTTATCAATTTCAAATCAGTTTTACAAGCAGTTGAAATCACAATTTATAAATAACTGTTGGAAATTGAATAATTGTGAAATATGTAACTTTTAAATTTTGGCGGTCTTTCATTTAGTGTTTTGTTGTTAAGTTTGCAGAACTGCCTTTAAACATGTAGACTCAACCCGTATTATCATTACGACGTAAAAATTTTATTTTCATTCTGAACTTTTTATCTTGTCTTCATATTAAAGTTATATTAGTTCTTAAAATTCTGCTATTTAATTATCGACCTAACAGGTTATGGACCCAGTTATGTGTTCTTGTGCGTAAAATTCGCGGCCGATTTTACTTTTTACGCACAAGAACGAAGAAGATAATGTGTTGTGTAAAATTCAACGTTTTTTTTTTGGTTATGTTTTTGTGATTTTTTCGTGCATTATGGCTAATACAAACTATTGCATTCAACAACTAAATAAAGAAAATTACGACACGTGGGTAATACAAGCCCAAGCTCTCCTAATAAAAGGAAATTTTGGGGGTTTTTGTTAGTGGTGACAATCCTCAACCAACAGCTACATCCCACAAAAAAATAATAGAAAAATGGAACCAGGATGATTTAAATGCAAGGTCAGATCTTTTATTAATAATTTCACCTTCAGAACTAAAACAAGTAAAACCATGCAAAACGTCCAAAGACGTATGGGATACTTTAAACGGATTTACCAAAGCGAGGCTCCTGCCAAAAAGGCTACTTTACTTAAAAAGCTCGTTTTAAAGAGAATGAAAGATTCTGATGATGCCAGAGAACATTTAAATGAATTTATGGATTTCGTAGATAAACTTCAAGATATGGCGATTAAAATAAATTATGATTTGTTAAGCATTATGATGCTTCATAGCTTACCATCGAATTTTGATAATTTTCGTACTGCAATCGAAAGTAGAGATACTCTACCAAAACCTAATGATTTAAAAATTAAAATTTTAGAAGAATCGGAGGCTAGATCTAAAGTACAAACTTCTGAAGACTCTTTTTATTCATACAATAAAATAAGAAAAAATATAACTATAACAATTATAAAAATGGTTAACTCGGATTTCAAAACAAATATAATAGTCAAAATAATTATCAACCAAGATGAAATTAATATCAAAATAAGATCTTTACTTAGGAAAGAGATTATAATTCAAACAGAAATAACAATTATTCTGGAAATAAACAGTACAATTCAAGTAATACTAATTTTAAACCAAAATATCAAAATTTTAGTGAAAATTCTCAAACGAAAAATTAATCTACTTTTAAAGTGGAAGGGTGTCTATCCACAGCTCCGTATAATCAACCAGATACAACTGATTCGTGTCGGGATTCAGGCAGTACTTCACAGTTTTGCTCTGAAGTAAGTACATTTTCCAATTTGACTAAATTCGACAATGGTTACCTAAAATTAGCCTCAGTTGATACAGCTTCAATTAATGGCAAAGGCCTTGTCCAACTCAATTTTGAAGATAGAAATGTGAACTTACCTGATACTTTGTTTGTCCCAAAATTAACTTCAAACTTGCTATCTGTTTCAAAAATAACTGACAAAAGATTGGAAGTAATTTTTACTAAAGAAAATGCTAAAATATTTGATATCAATGGAAATAAAATTTTAACCGCCTTAAAGAAAAATGGCTTATACTATATGCCTATTCTCAGATCAATTAAAAATTGAAAAGACATTTTCTGCTATCGATATTTGGCACCGTAAATTAGGCCACAAAAATGAAGAAAGCCTAAAATCTGGTATGAATAAAAATATTATAAAAGGATTGGATTTTAACAAAAATGATAAATTAAGTGAATGTGATACTTGCGCCAAGGGCAAGTTAGTTCGACTACCATTCAAAACAAGAGAAGAGCCTAAAGTGACTGAGTTACTTCAAACTATTCATTCGGACGTGGTGGGTCCGATGCGCACCCCTTCACCAGGCAGGGCGAGATATTTTGTAACGTTCATTGATGAACATAGCCGTTTTACTAAAATATATTTTCTGAAGCAAAAAATGAAGTCTTAAATTATTTTAAAGAATAAAAACGAAGTTGAAAATTTTACTGGATTAAAAATAAAGTATTTCCAAAATAACAATGGTAAAGAGTATACTCATAAAGTTTTTAATGAATTTTTTTTAAAAATGGAGTACAGAGAAAATTGTCTGCTCCAAGAACACCTGAACAAAATTGATTATCAGAAAATCGTACTATTTTAGAGAAATCAAAGGTGTATGCTTCTAGAAACTCAACTACCAGATTATTTTTGGGCAGAAGCTATACACTGTGCAAATTACTTGATCAATAGATCACCTTCAAAGGTCATAAATGACCGCACACCTTTCGAAAAATGGATGGCTCATGAACCCTCAGTACGTCATTTACATATTTTTGGAGCAAAAGTATTCTACCTAAATAAAGAAATGAACAAAAGTAAATACGAGCCTAGAGGTATTGTTGGTATTTTTGCTGGATACCTAGAAAAATCCAAAGCTTTTCCTATCTGGGATCCATTGAAAAGAAAAATAATTATAAGTAGAGGCATAAAAGTAATAAAACAATATTATTATAATAATGAAAATAAAAATGGTCGAACCTCAAACCCTTTTGAAAATTTAGATTCAAAGTCTCTTTAGATTCTTAGACTTAAACTTTAGACTCTTCAGATCGTGATTCAGAAAATCAATTTGATGTTTTCATAACAAATAAAAATCAAATTCATGAAACGGAAAATATTTCTGTAGATACAGAAAATAATGAAATGGAAAATAATTTTAAAGAACAAAATTTAGTACAAAATTCAAGGTTAAGAAAAAGAGATAAATTAAATCCTCCACCTTGGACTGCGGACTATGAAATGTCCTCCTTGTGTAAATGAAGCCCTAGAAGGATATGATGCTGAAGCATGGAATGCATCAATAAAAAATTAAATTAAAGCTCATCTGGAAAATGATACTTGGGAAATAACAAAAAGAAAGGAAAAGTCAAACATAGTTGGTTCAAAATTTGTTCTGAAAAAAATATAAATCATCAGGCGAAATTGAGCGAAGAAAAGTACGCATTGTGGCCCGGGGATTTTCCCAGCGCCAAGGACTTGATTATAATGAAACTTATGCACCAATTGTTAAACTAAGCTCTATTCGTTTACTACTTGCTATAGCAGCAGAAGTAAATTTACATATTGATCAGCTCGATGCCACAACTGCTTTCCTTAACAGGGAGTTAGAAGAAGAAATTTGTATGCAAAAATCAGAAAATTTAGAAAAATTTCTCTGTGAAATAATACTTGATAAAAGTGAATCAGAAAATTTTTCTTCAGAAAGCAAAGGAAATGCTAGAAAGTTTATGAAAAGCAGATGGTGAAACTGTATGTCGTCTTAAAAGGTCTTTCTATGGTTTAAAACAGTCAATGGTTTCAAAAACTAGGTACAAAACTTAAGCAGTTAGGATTTGAACCTTCTGCAGCTGACCCATATATTTACAAAAAGACTGATGGATGAGATAAAACCCTTCTTGGAATTTATGTTGATTACATAATTATATGTTGTAACAATAGAAATAAATTAAATGTGTTAAAAATGGACTTAATGAATTTATTTAAAATGGGAGACTTAGGCAGTTTACAACACTGCTTAGGAATAGAATTCAATATGAAAAATGATACAATTTATGCTTCACAAACAAGATATATTGATGAACTACTATCAAGATTTAAATTGGACACATGCAACCCAGCAAAAACTGCTATGGTTACTGGCCTTCAACTGAGAAAAAATTAAAATGAGAATTTGCCAGATTTAAATAAAAAATTAAAATGAGAATTTGCCAGATTTACCATACCAAAATTTGATTGGTGGACTCATGTACCTAGCGATTGCTACTCGCCCTGATATAAGTCACAGTGTCAGTTTTCTAAGTCAATTAAATAATTGTTTCGATCAGTCGCACTGGCTGGCTGCCAAAAGAGTTTTACGCTATTTAAAGGGAACAAGAAATTTAGCTCTTACTTAAAAAAAATGTAACCAGCCATTAACAGGTTATGCTGATGCAAATTGTGCCTCCTGTGCCGAAGACAGGAGATCTTATACTGGATTTTGTTTTAAATTCGATGGAGCCGTTATATGTTGGGAATCCAAAAAGAATCCACTCAAGAATCCGAATATATGAGTTTAACTCACACTTAAAACAATTACTTTCTGACATGAGGATACAACAAAAAGAAATCCTCTTGTACAATGATAACATAGCAGCACAAGAGTTAACTCGCAACCCTCTCATCACGTCCAGATCAAAACATATTGACATCAAAGAACATTTTATTCGAGAAAAAGTTAATAGTGGGGAGATAGCGGTGAACTACAAACCGTCTGCTGATCTGGAAGCTGATTTGTTTACAAAAGGACTTGCTGGACCTCGACCCTTCTCTCTATGTGAATCGATTGGACTTACAGACTACAAATTTTAAAGTTATGGAGGAGTGTTGGAAATTGAATAATTGTGAAATAAGTTACTTTTAAATTTTGGCG
This sequence comes from Phosphuga atrata, assembly GCA_944588485.1. Taxonomy (NCBI): domain Eukaryota; kingdom Metazoa; phylum Arthropoda; class Insecta; order Coleoptera; family Silphidae; genus Phosphuga; species Phosphuga atrata. The sequence goes on along the minus strand of CALYMW010000138.1, from coordinate 265,375 downwards.
GTCTTTCATTTAGTGTTTTATTGTTAAGTTTGTAGAACTGCCTTTTAGCATGTAGACTCAATCCGTATTATCATTATCATGTAAAAATTTTATTTTCATTCTGTACTTTTTATCTTGTCTTCATATTAAAGTTATATTAGTAATTAAAATTCTGCTATTTAATTACCTACCTAACAATAACAAATCGATTACGATCTCTATTTTTCTCCAACGATTAAGATAAATTGATTTAGGCTTAACAAATGTTGTAACCTGTTTCCTTAACCAAGCTTTTCTAATCTGTATTGATAAAGGTGTCGAGCTTGTTTCGTCGCATTTTTAAACCGATGGGAAATGGAAAATGCTGTCCCTAATTTAAATGGATATATTTTTCATTTTATTTTTATTTATAATTATCCGTTATCATTAATTAGCAGCATATTAAATGTGATTTGAAATTTTAACTAATTTCGTCGAAAAGATCAATTAGAGTTATTTTTCAGAGTTAATCGCCTATAGTTGTATGTAACAATATTTACAATTAAGAACTAGTAACCCCTATTCCCCCTTACACACCCAGGGGAGAAGATAAGAAGCTCTAAAACACCAAAAGGCAACCTCACCTGCGCGAGCGATAACCTCAGTCATCCGGTACACCCTGACAACAAACGAGGCTCTGGCGACCGAGTAGATGAAATGACACATCTGGACGAGCCCTATTAACATTCATTGACCAGCGTGATAGGTATCGGCTAAACACCTATTAACATGAAAGATACAAAAAGAACACGGCCCTTAGTACCCGGCCGACAGCCCAACCCAGGTAGCCAAGGTAGCTGCTTGACCAGGCCGAAAAAATACAGTCTACCAAAGCGAAAGACGAACAGTGCACATCTATACTTATAGTACGAGAAAACTCTTGAGGCAAAGAGAAAGTCCACCAACTTGAAGAAAAACGGAACTAACTCTATAAGATTATAGTAGAATATTGTACAAATACCTGGCTATAGTAAGAAGAAGAGAAAAGCAAACCACCCTAAAATTAGGAAATACTCTATACTGCAGAAGAAACGAAGAGAGCTCAGACGGAGGAATAGGTTTATTAATAGGTTATCCTAATCCACTAGAAACAGTCAAAACAGATCCTGCACCTAGAGAGCATAAGCCCCTGAGTATGATTTATAATACTGAAACTAAACCAAAGATATAACAAAAAGATCATCCAAATATATGCTCCAGCAACCACACATACAGCGGAAGAAATCCATATCTTTTACGAGGACATCAATTCTGGAATAACAAAAACTCCAACATACTAGATACGCATCAACAGTTGGATATCTAAATGACAAGCTGGGTAAGAAACAAGATGCCAAAGAAATCTCCTATTGACAATATGGGACAGGAGAAAGAAAAGACAAGAGGGACACCTTGCTACACCGTATTACAGCATATGAACGCTATAAATACATTTTTTCTAGAAAGCCGAACACCGGAAATGGACGTGAGCGAGTTCCTAGGGAAATACCCACAGGATGCTAAGAGCAAAAGTGGTAGCACCTCTTTTGCTCTTAGCATCCTGTTGTCGCTTTTTGACTTATTCGTGATGCTGTAATCTATTTCGTTGTGGGTATTTCCCTAGGAACTCGCTCACGTCCATTTCCGGTGTTCGTCTTTCTAGAAAAAATGTATTTAGAGCGTTCATATGCTGTAATACGATGTAGCAAGGTGTCCCTCCTGTGTTGTCTTTCTCCTATCCCATATTGTCAATAGGAGATTTCTTTATCATCTTGTTTCTTACCCAGATTGTCATTTAGATATCCAACTGTTGATGCGTATCTAGTATAATCTAGAACGATTGACAAAGGAGTCTAGAACGATTGAAAAAGGAGGGACGAATACTCATCACAACAAGGAGGAAAGAGCTAATCTTAGTGGACAATAATGAGAAGTGCTAGCAAACCGTATCAGAAAGACTAGGAAGCAGTAAATTACAAATCGCAATCATTACATCGATACAAGAGGAAAACCCGAGACATGGTAAAAGTGGACAGTGAAGAAGGGAAACTCTCAACAATCACAAGACAAAGCAAAGGCGAGAAAAACTACATAAGCACCTAGTAAATAAAGAGTAAACAGTAGAAATACCGAAACTCGGCAGGAAATACATTAGAGACTCTAAAAAGAGATGGGTAGCGACGACTAGAGAAGAGAACAGAAGCATGAAAGTACTCAGACAGAAAATAATAACTGAAATAGAAAAAATCACCAAACTCGAAACGGACGAAAACGGCCAAACTATCAGGAACAAAGTTCTGTAGTCTCAATTCAAATCTATATAGCGATCACGGAATATACCCCTATCATTCCCCGAATTCTAAACAAGGGTTTGGAAGGTCTATCGGAGATAACCAAAGAGGAAATCTCAAAATCTATGACGGAAATTAAAAACAACAAGGCGCCCAGGGATGATATTAGGATCGAAGAAAAAAGGAAGGAGGAGAAGGGTTATTAGAAGCCATAAAGACCTTATTCAAAAGTATCTCACGGAAGGAATAACACCAATAACAAGCAATAATCATTATTATGACAATGCAATAATCATTATTATGCACTGAAGGGTAACGCAGCCGACCTAAAAAACTATAGACCAATAAGCCTGCTCTCACACTTCGATAAACTCTTCACCAAGGTCATAAGTAGACGTCTCGCAACCAAAATAGACTTTTACCAATCGCCTGAACAATCAGGATTCAGAGCCGGATACCTAACAAATGACCACCTGTAAACGATCAAAACCCTAATTGAGAAGTGTGTTATAGTATGAAGTACAATAAGCACCTCGATCTAACTTTTGTGGACTATGAAAAGGCATTCGATACAGTCAACCATAGAGAGATGCTCTAGCCACAGATCAACTGTCGTATGGACCAATCGTACTCGGCGCTCTTTAATATATTTACAAAAATGCTACCACATGCGTGAAACTACACAAAAAACATAGTTTCCGAGATCAACGTGGCGTGAAGGTTTCCACTACCCTCATCCAGTACATGTTCAAGACCATAGAACTGGAAGATAAGGACATGCAAACAACAATGGCGAGGAGTAGAGACTCCAAAGCTCATAAAAGATCTGTGTAGCGCAACGAGCCATTGAACCTTCCATGCTAGGAATCACATTAAGAGAAAGATTCCGAAATGAAATATTAAGACAGCGATCTGGGGTTAGTTATGCAATTGGTGCTTATGTCCAGCAGTGGACGAGACAGGCTGCGATATGATGATGACGAATCCGCTTTATCAAATAATTGAAGTATTTCGTTTTAATTTATTTTTTTCTGAAAATATAGTTAGTAAGTATATAGTTAGAAAGTATGGCATAATTTACGAATCGACAGATGTTTTGATATTATTTATTTTGTAATATAATAAATATATATTGGAATACTTTTTAAAGTTTATATTAAAACTCAATTCAAAATTAAAGTAGCATACAAGAAGTAGGAACGATATAGTTAACAAATAATTAAACTAATAACAATCCATTGATGCCCAATTCCCATTGGTACCTTCCCAGATAAATAAATTTAGTCTAGAAAAGGTTTTAATCTCGTATAATATCAAAATATTTAACAAAATTGCCTTTGGAAAGGAAATATTTATATCATGCTCAAATGCTCAAATCATGACAAATTTTATTCGAAAATTTTATTTTTGTTGTCATTTATGATTTATTTTCGCAAAAGATATACAAATTACCTAAAGATTTTTCATAAAAATATGAATTTTCTCCAGTACCTACATATATAACGTTTCAAATTGGTTTACAAAATATTGTTCCTCATGGGTAGTTTCCTATAGGCAATAAAAACAAAAATTTCCTTCCCGGATTCAAAAGGACAAAGAATGGAGAATAATCCTAATTTTCTTAGACAGCAGGTTATAAAAGTTAAGCTTATCCCTATTTCTCATTACAATATTCAGACAACTAGTGTATTGAAGTTGATATTGAGATTTATAGCTGGAACAATCTAAATCTATTCATGAATTGGACTAGAAACGATATCTCTATAACGTTAAATTTTAATTTACCTAATCTATATTTGTAAAAGAAGATATTTAGTAAATTGGTTATATATTGCTTACTAAGTAGACTAAATTACTTTTAAATTCAAATTATTTATTTACCAAATGAGATACATAAAATATCTATAGGTCAAATATATGTCAAAAAATAATTAAAATACAATTTTACAATTAGTAAAAGTAATAAGTTAGTTAAATTTAAAATGCATAAAATCATTAAGACAGTACATCGGGTTCATTAATAGAACTTTTTGAGTAGTGACATTTCATTTTTTATTGTGTATGTTATTTTATTGTAAATTTTATATCCTTGATTCTCAAGTCCTTTTGAACACAAGTTTAAATTTGTTTTCCTGGGATAAAGGTGGTGTTTTCCTCTGGTGTCATATGTATGGATTTATTTGTGTTTTTGGAGAGTATCGCGAATTTTTCACATAATAGGTTTTGTAGAAATCTGGGAGGAGGAGAAAGACTGGTCAGAAGTAAAAACTAAGTAAGCAATAGGATTCAGATGGGAGTGTAAGAGGGGTGCAAGTAAATATTGTCGAATCGGGTGTGGACTATCCAGAGGGATTCGAAGGCATTCAAGAACGGACCGTGAACATCATTTGGAGGTGTTAAGATTGTTCCTAATCTATAAGAATCAAAACTTGAAGCCCCTGGTACGAAGTATCCAGCATTGCTGGAACTCATATCGTAAGCCAAACATGATATAAGATTGGTGATATTCAAGCTGGATTCCGTGCTTACAGATCGTGCACTGAATAGATTTTTAACCTGAAAACCGTTCTAAAATTCAGGTCCCTAAGAAACCTCTAAATCATTTGTGCCTTTGTAGATTTCAAGAAGGCTTATGATTCAATTCATCGACAATCACTATTCAGCATCCTGAAAAAAAAGGACTAGACACCAAAACACTAAAATTGACCGCACAGACCCTCACTGATACGAAACTAAAAATAAAATTCATGGGAGAAATCTGAGAAGAATTCGTGATAGAAACTCGTGGCCGGCAAGGAGATGGACTATCACCTATCCTCTTCAACCTTGCCCTAGCTAAGGTGATGGAGGAATGTGAAAAAGAAATGAAAGCACAAAATAGCTGTAAGCCAATTAACATTGGGACACAGAAAAACAAGCTCGAAATTCCATGCTTAGCTTTCTGTCCAGAGATGAACACACAGCAATAAAGCAAATTGTAATTCTCCAGGAATGTGCTAAAAGAAGTCGCAAATCTCCTACCAGAAAACAGAATTTTTCGTTTGAAAACTAGACGTCTCACATATAAATACGAAATATGGACAGATCAGCAGAGTCCCTTACTTCAAATACCTAGGTGAAATCATTGCACCAACTGGAAATGACAAAATAGCTCAAAACACCTGTGTCCAAAAACTCAGAAGAGCATATGGAAGAACAAGAGAAATTTTCACAAAAAATGTATATCGGTTCATGTTAAGATTAAACATTACAAAACTGTTATCAAACCTGAAGCCCTATATGCAGGAGAAACTATCACGCTTAATAAAAAAGGCGAGCTCGAGAATATCAGTAGGGAAAGATCCTATGTTCTGGAACCACTACAACCACCGACCTTGAAATTACAGAGTTCTGCAATAAAATTATAGATTCCTGTAAACAGCCTGCCTATCTTTCTCTACTACATCACAGATGGCGCCAAATTATAGATTCCTGCAATATTAAATTACAGATTCCTGTAAACAACCTGTTAATCTTTACTCTACTACATTACAGATAGCGCCAATGATTATTTTCGAGCAGATATCTTTTCCATTAGTTTGGAATTTTACTGTCAGATGATATATATATATATATATATATATATATATATATATATATATATATATATATATATATATATATATATTTATATATATATATATATATATATATATATATATATATATATATATATACCTATATATATACAGATATATATATATATATATATATATATATATATATATATAATATTGAACAATTACCTTCTAATTTGTTTAGAACATGATGGATATATAGCGTTACTTTGTAGAAAGTTTTTTTTGCATTTGGTTGCCTAAGACTATTTAGTGGATTAGAGGATTAAATTCTGGACTACTAGGCCGGACTAGTATATCATACTAGAGTGGACTAGATTAGTTTATGCCAGACTAGACTTGAAAAGATATTACCAGACTAGAACCGGACTGGATCAGATAACTCCAGACTGGATTAATAAATACCACCAGACTAGGCAAGGTTAGACTAGATTAGCAAATCCGCATTATTTAAACTTATTAGTGTTTACTATCGCAATTAAAATGATGTAACTAAAATGCAAATTGCATATCAAATTAATTATTCACATTAGAACCCGCATTCTTGGAACTGGTTTATTGTCGCAATTAAATACAACGTTGCAAATAGTGTTTATTATTGCATAATTCTACCCGCCGTAAATGCTTATTAAGAAAATGTTTTTCAACCATGACGTTTAAATTTCCACATATTTTGAATGCATGAAACGTCGTATATAAGAGCCGAGCTGAAAGCTATAAAGTCTCATACGATAACGAATCGTCATCGTAGATACAAGTTTTAAAAATGTGTTCTTGCGCCATAAGTGGAAAAGTGTTCAGAAGGAAGGATACCTTCCACCTTTAGAACTTTTCACCGACATAGACAAACACAATTTCATCTCCAAAGGCATTAAAGGAGGTATTTGTCAAGCCTCGCTGAGATATGCTAAGGCGAATAACAAATACTTATACGGGTATAATTCGAACCAACCCAGAACATATTTTGCGTACTGGGATGCGAATAATTTGTATGGCTGGGCACTTTCCCAACTAATGCCTTACGGTGGATTTTAATGGTTGATGGAGACTGAAATTTCGAACTTTGACGAGACAGAAATAACTGTTGATTCACCTATTGGTTATTTTATTGAAGCGGACATCGAGTATCCTGAATCGTTACATTCCCCACATAACGATTTACTATTTCTGGCCGAAAGTATGATTCCTCCAAAATCAAAATTTAGTAATAAAAAACTCATTCCAGATTTATATAATAAAGAAATTTACGAAAATTAATGAAAGTATATTGTTCAATATCGAAATTTATAGCAGGCATAAATCATGGTCTCAAAATTACAAAATCTCATAGAATAATAGAATTTCAGAAATCCAATTGGCTAAAACAATACATTGATTTAAATACAACTTTACGGCAGGCGGCCAAAAATTATTTTGAAAAAGACTTTTTTAAATTAATGAACAATAGCGTATTTGGCAAAACGATGGAGAATGTAGACAAACGCATGAATGTGAAAATTGTTAATCGTTGGGAAAATATTGGCCGTAAACCTGGCGCGGAAACATTTCTCGCTAAACCGAATATGAAAAGTGTCTCAACATTCACCGAAAATTCAATCGCGATTCAATTTGAAAAATTAAAAGTTATTTATAATAAACCGATCTATGTGGGGTTTTCGTTTTAACGCTATCGACATTATAAGATATTACTAATGTATGAATTTTATTATGATTTTTTGAAACCCCGGTATGGCGATAAAATTGCTCTATGCTATTGTGATACCGATAGTTTTATCTCATTAATTGACACTGACGATATTTATGTAGATATTATAGAGAGCTTTGCAAGATTTGACAAACGTAATTTCGGGGTTCCTAACATTTTCAACATGCCATTAAAAAATAAGGGTGTATTAGGTTTAATGAAGGATGAGTTAGGGGGTAAGATTATGTATGAATTTATTGGCTTACAACCTAAAATATACGCGTATTGTACGGAAGAGGACAAAGTGAATTGGCTCAAAAGGGCAAAAGGCGTTAAGAAGTGTGTAGTGGATAAAGATATTACTGAAGCCGATTACAAGCACTGCATGTTTAGCGGAGGGATGTTGTACCAGTGACAGAATATTTTTAGAAGCTAAAAACACTCTATCTTTACAGGACAGCAAAATAAAATCGCGCTGAGAAGTAATGATGACAAAAGATCTAGTAATAACCTTTATTGGCATAATTAAAATAATTTAAATTTCCATACAAAATATACATACACATTAAAACAATAAAAAATAATTATAAAAATAATAAAAAAGTTGTGAAACTAATACCTATAAACCTATAAATACAACTTTACGGCAGGCGGCCAAAAATTATTTTGAAAAAGACTTTTTTAAATTCATGAACAATAGCGTATTTGGCAAAACGATGGAGAATGTAGACAAACGCGTGGATGTGAAAATTGTTAATCGTTGGGAAAATATTGGCCGTAAACCTGGCGCGGAAACATTTCTCGCTAAACCGAATATGAAAAGTGTCTCAACATTCACCGAAAATTCAATCGCGATTCAATTTGAAAAATTAAAAGTTATTTATAATAAACCGATTTATGTGGGGTTTTCGTTTTAAAGCTATCGACATTAAAAGATATTACTAATGTATGAATTTTATTATGATTTTTTGAAACCCCGGTATGGCGATAAAATTGCTCTATGCTATTGTAATACCGATAGTTTTATCTCATTAATTGAAACTGACTATATTTATGTAGATATTAAAGAGAGCTTTGCAAGATTTGACACAAGTAATTTCGGAGTTCCTAACATTTTCAACATGCCATTAAAAAATAAGGGTGTATTAGGTTTAATGAAGGATGAGTTAGGGGGTAAGATTGTGTATGAATTTATTGGCTTACGACCTAAAATGTACGCGTATTGTACGGAAGAGGACAAAGTGAATTGGCTCAAAAAGGCAAAAGGCGTTAAGAAGTGTGTAGTGAATAAAGATATTACTGAAGCCGATTATAAGCACTGCATGTTTATCGGAGGGATGTTGTACCAGTGACAGAATATTTTTAGAAGCTAAAAACACTCTATCTTTACAGGAGAGCAAAATAAAATCGCGCTGAGAAGTAATGATGACAAAAGATCTAGTAATAACCTTTATTGGCATAATTAAAATAATTTAAATTTCCATACAAAATATACATACAAATTGAAACAATAAAAAATAATTATAAAAATAATAAAAAAGTTGTGAAACTAAAACCCCATTTAAAAGGAAAAAGAACTTTTACCACCCTATAAACCTATACTTTAACACCTGTACATCGGACAAGCTCACAAAACAAAAACAAAAAAAACTAAACCGCAACACTCACAAAACTACCCCGTCGCATCCGCTCTTTCCATGTTTTCACTCTGTGTAAAAACGACAGTCCCTTCCCGCTCTCGTCCATACACTCCCACCAATCCTTTCCTCACCTTCTATGCTGGTCATTCCACTCCGCCATCGTGCATTCTTCCAACCAATGACTCCACATATCTTCCTTCAAACCACACACCAAACACCTTCTACTTTCCTCCTTCATCCAATGTCTCCTTCCACGCTCTTCATTGCCACACCTAAATCTCGCCAACACTGACTGGTCGTCCGACCCTTTACTTGTCCTCAAATAACCAGGAACACGGCCGTGCACTTGTATCTGACTGTAGCCTTGGTGATATTTACTTGCCTCTATTTTCGATTGGCGCTCTTGAAAGTCCACTTCTAATAACCTCTCTTTTAGCATTTGTTTCCACTGAGCACCCGCACTTTTTTCCGTTTCCAACCCCTCGGATGATAACCCACCTCTCTCATACAGTTTCCTTTTATTCAACCCCCAACCGCTCTCTCTTCTACCACTTAACCCCTCTTTATTCACTACTCGAAAGATTTCCTTTATTATCTTTTCATCTCCTAACCTATCCACCCCACACTCGAACGTTATCACTCTTTCCGCAGCTATTACCGCCACCTTACGAGCACTCACTTCCTAAAGCACAATGTGACCAGGCGTCGACCTATCAAGTTTCAACACTTTCTTATAAAACTTTAGCTGCACCCTTTCGATCTTGTCTTCCTATTTCGTTCCCAAGACCTCGCATCCATACAGTAACACGCTTCGCACACATGCCTTCCATATGGTCTCTGCTGCTCTAAAGTTTTCATCAAAGTTCCTTTTCCAAACCTCCCAGATACGACCCGCCGCCACCCATGCCTTCTTTGTAACATACTCTAGGTGTTCTTTTTTACTGTATCCAGTCCCAAAGACATACCCCAAATACTTAAATTTACTAACTTCCTCTATTTCAGTACCCTGCCATTCAAACCTTTCTTTCTTGTATCGCCCACCCCTTTTAAACCGAATCCATTTTGTTTTAACAACATTCACCCTTAAATCCCTCTTTTCGAAATACCTACCGAGCCTTTCAATCACGTCCTTCATCTCACTAGCCGACTTTGCAAATACCACCATGTCATCCGCATATGCCAAGCTCCACACCTTCTTTGTCCCAATCACCACCCCTATATTTTCATATCCGCCACATACAGATTGAAAAGCGTGGGACTCAAAGGGCAGCTTAGACGGTTTTAAAACCTTAGCTTGCGGTCATTCACTTCTTTCTTAAAACATAGTTTTGTATATATTTTAATTTTAATTATTTTTATACATTTTCGGTCGTAATCCAATAAATTCCGTATACATTTTCGGTCGTAATCTAATAAATTCATACATAATGTTTATATATCTTTTATTTTAAATAATGTATATTTTTTGTATTTATATCTATTATTAATGTATATATGTTTATATATTTATTCTTGTAATTATAAATAATGCATATTTTTTATAATTGTTAAGTATACATTCATTCGATATTTTTTTCAATATATATGAAACATTCATTAATATGATTTAAACATGCATGATTAGTTTTAATTAAATTAAGACAATCGTTAAATTCACCATCACCATCTTAAAAATTTTTACAATGTAAGTAAGAATTGAAAAAAAAATGAATCTAAGAACAGTTTATTCAAATATCCTTTCACAATATGTATATTAATAAACATTTAAGATTTTCTTTTTAGTAATAAACATGAAATTAAAATCTCTTCTGTTTTTTTTTCTATTAAATAATTATACATACATTTAGCATTATTTTCACGACATATGGAAAATTCATTAAAATGATTTAACCATGTATGTTTGGTTTTAATTTAATTAGGGCAATTAGGGCAATTTAGAGAAGCAAGAAGACAAAGCGTGGAAAACTGGGTTAATGGAGCAGATAAAATCTATTATTGTGGACAGTAGTCTCGAGAAAGAGTGGGAATCCTGGAAAAGGAACTTAAAACAATTAAAGGAATAAATAAGGAGCTAGAGTTAAAACTTGGAAAAAACGAACTGGTTGGAAGAAATAGAGCAGAAAATAATAACATAATTATAATCGGTGACAAAGAGGCGGAGAAGTGGAAAATGGAAGTGGAGGAGGTATTTTTGGTTAAACTGAGGTTGGAGCCTACAGTCCTAGAGATGTATAGATTGGGTAAATCTAGCGGAAATGCTGGTTCTCCTATAGTGTTTAAGCTAGGTAAATGGTAGCAGAAAATGGACGTGATGAGAAATAAAAATAAATTAGCCGGCAGTAATATATTCATAGATGATGACTTAACCGTGAGGCAGAGGAAAATTAAACAGGAGCTTAGAAGAAGGCAAGAATGCCAAAGGGAAAGAAGTGAAATTAGCGCACCAGAAATTGAAGATAAGTAATGAATGGTTCATTTTGATTAAAATGTCATTAGCCCTGGCGAAAAAAGTTTTGGGGAGAGATTAGAACAAATTAAAATATTGATATGGAATATAGCTGGACTAAAAAAAAGTTAGATGGAATGCGACTACTTTTGGGGTTTTCACATAATAGGTTTGGTAGAAATCTGGGAGGAGGAGAAAGACTGGTCAGAAATAAAAACTAAGCAAGCAATAGGATTCAGATGGGAGTGTCAGAGAGCCCTGAAAGAGCAAGTGAAAGGTAGAGTGGGAGGAGCAATTGTAACAGGGGTGCAAGTAAATATTGTCGAATCGGGTGTGGACTATCCAGAGGGATTCGAAGGCATTCAAGAGCGGACCGTGAACATCATTTGGAGGTGTTAAGATTGTTCCTAATCTATGAGAATCAAAACTTGAAGCCCCTGGTACGAAGTACCCAGCATTGCTGGAACTCCTATCGTAAGCCAAACATGATATAAGATTGGTGATATTCAAGCTGGATTCCGTTCTTACAGATCGTGCACTGAATAGATTTTTAACCTAAAAACCGTTCTAAAATTCAGGTCCCTCAGAAACCTCTCAATCATTTGAGCCTTTGTAGATTTCAAGAAGGCTTATGATTCAATTCATCGACAATCACTATTCAGCATCCTGAAAAAAAGGACTAGACACCAAAACACTAAAATTGACCACACAGACCCTCACTGATACGAAACTAAAAATAAAATTCATGGGAGAAATCTGAGAAGAATTCGTGATAGAAACTCGTGGCCGGCAAGGAGATGGACTATCACCTATCCTCTTCAACCTTGGCCTAGCTAAGGTGATGGAGGAATATGAAAAAGAAATGAAAGCACAAAATAGCTGTAAGCCAATAAACATTGGGACACAGAAAAACAAGCTCGAAATTCCATGCTTAGCTTTCTGTCCAGAGATGAACACACAGCAATAAAGCAAATTGTAATTCTCCAGGAATGTGCTAAAAGAAGTCGGACTGCAAATCTCCTACCAGAAAACAGATTTTTTCGCTTGAAAACTAGACGTCTCACATATAAATACGAAATTTGGACAGATCAGCAGAGTCCCTCACTTCAAATACCTAGGTGAAATTATTGCACCAACTGGAAATGACAAATTAGCTCAAAACGCCTGTGTCCAAAAACTCAGAAGAGCATATGGAAGAACAAGAGAAATTTTCACAAAAAAATGTATATCGGTTCATGTTAAGATTAAACATTACAAAACTGTTATCAAACCTGAAGCCCTATATGCAGGAGAAACTCTCACGCTTAATAAAAAAGGCGAGCTCGAGAATATCAGTAGGGAAAGATCCTATGTTCTGGAACCACCACAACCACCGACTTTGAAATTACAGAGTTCTGCAATAAAATTACAGATTCCTGTAAACAGCCTGCCTATCTTTCTCTACTACATCACAGATGGCGCCAAATTATAGATTCCTGCAATATTAAATTACAGATTCCTGTAAACAACCTGTTAATCTTTACCCTACTACATTACAGATAGCGCCAATGATTATTTTCGAGCAGATATCTTTTCCATTAAATTGGAATTTTACTGTCAGATGATATATATATATATATATATATATATATATATATATATATATATATATATATATATATATACTTATATATATATATATATATATATATATATAATTATGAACAATTACCTTCTAATTTGTTTAGAACATGATGGGTATATGGCGTTACTTTGTAAAAAGTTTTTTTTGCATTTGGTTGCCTAAGACTATTTAGTGGATTAGAGGATTAAATACTGGACTACTAGGCCGGACTAGTATATCATACTAGAGTGGACTAGATTAGTTAATGCCAGACTAGACTTGAATAGATATTACCAGACTCGAACCGGACTGGATCAGATAACTCCAGACTGGATTAATTAATACCACCAGACTAGGCAAGGTTAGACTAGATTAGCAAATCCGCATTATTTAAACTTATTAGTGTTTACTATCGCAATTAAAATGATGTAACTAAAATGCAAATTGCATATCAAATTAATTATTCACATTAGAACCCGCATTCTTGGAACTGGTTTATTGTCGCAATTAAATACAATGTTGCAAATAGTGTTTATTTTTGCATAATTCTACCCGCCGTAAATTTTTATTAAGTAAATGTTTTTCAACCATGACGTTTAAATTTCCAAATATTTTTAAGGCATGAAACGTCGTATATAAGAGCCGAGCTGAAAGATATAAAGTATCATTCGATAACGAATCGTCATCGTAGATACAAGTTTTAAAAATGTGTTCTTGCGCCATATGTGGAAAAGTGTTCAGAAGCAAGGATACCTTCCACCTTTAGAACTTTTCACCGACATAGACAAACACAATTTCATCTCCAAAGGCATTAAAGGAGGTATTTGTCAAGCCTCGCTGAGATATGCTAAGGCGAATAACAAATACTTATACGGGTATAATTCAAACCAACCCAGAACATATTTTGCGTACTGGGATGCGAATAATTTGTATGGCTGGGCACTTTCCCAACTAATGCCTAACGGTGGATTTAAATGGTTGACGGAGACTGAAATTTCGAACTTTGACGTGACAGAAATAACTGTTGATTCACCTATTGGTTATTTTATTGAAGCGGACATCGAGTATCCTGAATCGTTACATTCCCCACATAACGATTTACTATTTATGGCCGAAAGTATGATTCCTCCAAAATCAAAATTTAGTAATAATAAACTCATTCCAAATTTATATAATAAAGAAATTTAAGAAAATTAATGAAAGTATATTGTTCAATATCGAAATTTATAGCAGGCATAAATCATGGTCTCAAAATTACAAACATTCATAGAATAATAGAATTTCAGAAATCCAATTGGCTAAAACAATCTCTCTCTCTCTTTTAGCCTTTTTATGTCCCACTGCTGGGCACCGGCCTCTTCTCTGCCACATATCAACCTCAGCACTAAGATTGGATATGGGGGACCTAGCGGTTTAACGTCGAATCCGAACGACAAATTTTCCAGAGAAGGTGGTAGACAGTGAGACCCCACGGTTGCTAAATCCGGATTGGGGAATTGAGTGTGGTGGGTTGCAGCCATTAGTTTTAATTTTTACTGCTTTTAGTTCAGCGTGAGATTCGAACCCGCGCTGCCTGATTCGAAGTCAAGTGCTTAACTATCTGAGCCACCACCACCGGCTAGAACATTGTATTGTATTTAAATCAATGTATTGTGTTGGCTAAAACAATACATTGATTTAAATACAACTTTACGGCAGGCGGCCAAAAATTATTTTGAAAAAGACTTTTTTAAATTAATGAACAATAGCGTATTTGGCAAAACGATGGAGAATGTAGACAAACGCGTGGATGTGAAAATTGTTAATCGTTGGGAAAATATTGGCCGTAAACCTGGCGCGGAAACATTTCTCGCTAAACCGAATATGAAAAGTGTCTCAACATTCACCGAATATTCAATCGCGATTCAATTTGAAAAATTAAAAGTTATTTATAATAAACCGATTTATGTGGGGTTTTCGTTTTAAAGCTATCGACATTATAAGATATTACTAATATATGAATTTTATTATGATTTTTTGAAACCCCGGTATGGCGATATAATTGCTCTATGATATTGAACATATTGAAAACTGACGATATTTATGTAGATATTAAAGAGAGCTTTGCAAGATTTGACACAAGTAATTTCGGGGTTCCTAACATTTTCAACATGCCATTAAAAAAGAAGGGTGTATAAGGTTTAATGAAGGATGAGTTAGGGGGTAAGATTATGTATGAATTTATTGGCTTACGACCAAAAATGTACGCGTATTGTACGGAAGAGGACAAAGTGAATTGGCTCAAAAAGGCAAAAGGCGTTAAGAAGTGTGTAGTGGATAAAGATATTACTGACGCCGATTACAAGCACTGCATGTTTAGCGGAGGGATGTTGTACCAGTGACAGAATATGCTTAGAAGCTACAAACACACTATCTTTACAGGACAGCAAAATAAAATCGCGCTTAGAAGTAATGATGACAAAAGATCTAGTAATAACCTTTATTGGCATAATTAAAATAATTTACATTTCCATACAAAATATACATACAAATTAAAACAATAAAAAATAATTATAAAAATAATAAAAAAGTTGTGAAACTAAAACCCCTTTAAAAAGGAAAAAGAACTTTTACCACCCTATAAACCAATACTTCAGCACCTGTACATCGGACAAGCTCACAAAACAAGAACAAAAAAACTAAACCGCAACACTCACAAAATTACCCCGTCGCATCCGCTCTTTCCATGTTTTCACTATGTGTAAAAACGAAAGTCCCTTCCCGCTCTCGTCCATACACTCCCTCCAATCCTTTCCTCGCCTTCTCTGCTGGTCATTGCACTCCGCCATCGTGCATTCTTCAAACCAATGACTCCACATACCTTCCTTCAAACCACACACCAAACACCTTCTACTTTCCTCCTTCATCCAATGTCTCCTTCCACGCTCTTCATTGCCACACCTAAATCTCGCCAACACTGACTGGTCGTCCGATCCTTTACGTGTCCTCAAATAACCAGGAACACGGCCGTGCACTTGTATCTGACTGTAGCCTTGGTGATATTTACTAGCCTCTATTTTCGATTGGCGCTCTTGAAAGTCCACTTCTAATAACCTCTCTTTTAGCATTTGTTTCCACGGAGCACCCGCACTTTTTTCCGTTTCCAACCCCTCGTATGATAACCCACCTCTCTCATACAGTTTCCTTTTATTCAACCCCCAACCGCTCTCTCTTCTACCACTTAACCCCTCTTTATTCACTACTCGAAAGATTTCATTTATTATCCTTTCATCTCCTAACCTATCCACCCTATACTCGAACTTTATCACTCTTTTTGCAGCTATTACCGCCACCTTACAAGCACGCACTTCCTGAAGCACAATGTGACCAGGCGTCGACCTATCAAGTTTCAACACTTTCTTATAAAACTTTAGCTGCACCCTTTCGATCTTGTCTTCCTATTTCGTTCCCCAGACCTCGCATACAGTAACACGCTTCGCACACATGCCTTCCATATGGTCTCTGCTGCTCTAAAGTTTCCATCAAAGTTCCTTTTCCAAACCTCCCAGATACGATCCGCCGCCACCCATGCCTTCTTTGTAACATACTCTATGTGTTCTTTATTACTGTATCCAGTCCCAAAGACATACCCCAAATACTTAAATTTACTAACTTCCTCTATTTCAGTACCCTGCCATTCAAACCTTTCTTTCTTATATCGCCCACCCCTTTTAAACCGAATCCATTTTGTTTTACCAACATTCCCCCTTAAATCACTCTTTTCGAAATACCTACCGAGCCTTTCAATCACGTCCTTCATCTCACTAGCCGACTTTGCAAATACCACCATGTCATCCGCATATGCCAAGCTCCACATCTTCTTTTTCCCAATCACCACTCCTCCAGCTTGCCCGGCCTGTAGAACCTTTTCCATATCCGCCACATACAGATTGAAAAGCGTGGGACTCAAAGGGCAGCCTAGACGGTTTTAAAACCTTAGCTTGCGGTCATTCACTTCTTTCTTAAAACATAGTTTTGTATATAGTTTAATTTTAATTATTTTTATACATTCTCGGTCGTAATCCAATAAATTCCTTATACATTTTCGGTCGTAATCTAATAAATTCATACATAATGTTTATATATCTTTTATTGTAAATAATGTATATTTTTTGTATTTATATCTATTATTAATGTATATATGTTTATATATTTATTCTTGTAATTATAAATAATGCATATTTTTTATAATTGTTAAGTATACATTCATTCAATATTTTTTTCAATATATATGAAACATTCATTAATATGATTTAAACATGCATGATTAGTTTTAATTAAATTAAGACAATCGTTAAATTCACCATCACCATCTTCAAAATTTTTACAATGTAAGTAAGAATTGAAAAAAAATTAATCTAAGAACAGTTTATTCAAATATCCTTTCACAATATGTATATTAATAAACATTTAAGATTTTTTTTTTGTAATAAACATGAAATTAAAATCTATTCTTTTTTTTTTCTATTAAATAATTATACATACATTTAACATTATTTTCACACATATGGAAAATTCATTAAAATGATTTAACCATGTATGTTTGGTTTTAATTTAATTAGGGCAATCGTAAAATTCACCATCGTCATAATCTTCTATTTTTTTTGCAATAAATTCATTACAATATAAGTAAGAATTGAAAATTGTATCCAAGAACTGTTTCTTCAAATATCCTTTCACAAAAATTATATTGAAACTATCTGATTGTTGAATGTGAAACATACAAATATTTTGTAGCAGTTTCAACGGTATATTTCCAGCGCTGTATTTAAGTCCGTGATAATAATTCTCCAACCAACGAGCTAGTTTCTTATCTGCGTCATGAAGAGATGTGAAGGGTGTTGATGGTTTGAATAAGTAAGTGTCTACATTTCCCCCATTAAATGATTTGATGGAAAGCTCCTTTGGTATGAACTCTCCATTTACATTGAATCCTTGAACATCGATTAAAAATCGCTTATTAGTATAGATGTTTCGTTTCTCTATTAATATTGGTATCAGTAACTCTTCTAAATCATAGATTCTTATACGAAAACGTGCACGATCTGCAGCACACCGTAACCTTTCTTCAACGTTTCTAGATTCACACCCAGGTTGAATGTTGAAAATTTCAACAATATCAGCCCCTTCAGAGACTGTTAAAAATGTTGTATTTTTCTTCTCCATGAGTTTTAAATTAATTTTCGAACTATTTCAGAATTTATCACATAAATAAGATAATAAGTTTAAAACTCCAACTAATATCAGATAATTTTATATAACCGTTTATAGAAAATGTATCACATTTAACTATTCCCCGACTCCTCCGCACAACTAGGTAAAATAAGTTTAAAACAAAAACTAATGCCAGATCATTTGTATGATCGTATTTATATCCTAAAACCATTAAGAAGGATATAATTTTCAAGGTTGATATAAATTTGCTTAATAAAGCGATACAAAATTCACGTAATTATGCATTTAATTGTGCAATAAAATAATCAGTTCTAAGAAGAATTGTTGTTTTCTTTCATTAAAAAGGATATACTTTTCAAGATGATGATAATCTTTTCAAAACTAATAATAGCTTTTAAAAATATATCAGTTTAATATAATTGCTAGGTTAGTATCATGTCAGTGAATTAATTTGTGAATCCGTTAAATTCAAAAAATATATCACACTGAAAGAAATACAACAAACCATTTATATATCGGAATATTGAATCTATTCGTCTAGGTATTCCAGGAAAATCAGTTTGAATTGTTTCTAACGCTACTGATTTAACACTACATTCATCTATTGCTACATAATTAAAAAAATCATTTATAAAAACGAATGTACGACCTCTGTAAGTATTTACAATTCCTTGTATTTCTGTTGTGTTTGGTAATTCTAAACGATTATTTGCATCGCCACTAAATAATAATAATATAATAAACCCAAAATTTATAAGAAACGAATTGTTGTCGGCGGAAGACTAGACGCAGAAAAATTTCTGAGAAATTAATTAGACCGCGTTCCATAATGTATTAGTTCCATGCTTGTATGTAGCCGATAAGATTACAGGGCTTGTTATCGACGTCAGACATTCGGTCACGTCTAATCGTAAATCAAAATAAAAACGCAGATATGTTTTCAAGAAATTGATTACCCCGCGTTTCATTAAAGTCGATTCAAATGAAAAAAAGGGTTTAAACAGCCATCACATAAATATTTTTTATCGCGACGAGATGATCGCGGTGCTCGAGCGGAGAAATGCGCACCGCTGATAAGATAACAGGGGGTTCTTACCGACGGCAGACATTCGGTCAGGTCCAATGAAGAAGCCGAACAGTAAATCAAAATTTTAATATGTGTATTAAAAATAACACACAATTTCTAAGAAATTGATCATACCACCATAATTTATCAACCCCACGCTCTCGCTTACAGCTGATAAAATAACAGGGAGTTGTTATGACTGCCAAACCTTTGGTCCTATCTAGGCGCACGTTACATTAACATTTTCTATCGTGGAAGTTTTAAAAAAATTTTGGATGTTATTTCTTTCTCATACATTTAAAAGCTTCAAGTTCAGGTACTAAACTGATTACGTAAACTGAAAAAGAAACAATATTTCCATTTTCACTCAAAATTGAACCAAATTGGCGAAATAGATTTTTATTTATATTAAATATATAAATAATTAATACGGTTTAGGAAACAGGTTTATGAAAGTTCACTTACACATTGTCTGCCTAATTTAGTCTGTCTAGTCTCGTCTCTCTATTCCTGTCTGTCTAGTCTAGTCTTGTTTGTCTTGTCTGTTTAGTCTTGTCCATTACAGTCTTGTTAGTCTTGTCCATTACATATAAATTGAGGCACAAGGAGGCCAACTGCTATTATTTATTCGTTAATCAACCAATCAGCATCTTTTAAAGGGTTATATTTACAGCTGTTTGTAAGAGTCCTGCTTGAAGTTGCAGCCAATTTTGTGGATGTATTTCTTCAGTTTCTTTCATGAAGTTTTCATTACCTTTAATTTTCTCTATATCATATTTACGTTGAGGAACTGGTTTTGTAAAATTTCGTTGGGTTCACATCAAGGGAAAAATTTGTTGGATAATGATCAGAATCTAAGTCCAGGCCTTTCAATACTTTTAGATTAAGTTTTAGTTTATAAAGTACTTCAGGAAAAACGACTTTTTTGTAATGTTGTAGTTTTGCATTAACAGATATTGATTTTTTGTTATAATGATTCCATGTAAGTCGGTAGGCTCTCTGTATTTTTTTTACTCGTTCTTGAAATGCTATTATATTTAGGCCTGACGGTTGTATGATTTCTAATAAGTATTTAAATTGGGGAAACTGGGATACAAAACCATATCCCGTCTTGATGGGTAGATTGTCGAACGGGGATCGTTCTATATACTGTGTTTTTCATAAGATATCAGGAGCCACCCTTTTATTAAAATTTCGTGTAATTTTTCAAGTGCACGCTTTGCTGCTTGTCTGTTTCGATAATATGGCAAAGATAATCAGCAGTGGCGTATCCCCATAAGGGCTCCAGTGCTGCAGCCCTCCCGCCAAAATGAACACATTTTTTTATACAGCTAGAAGCACCTATGCTGAGAAAATTGATTTGAAAATTGTTCTGTTTAAAAAGAGCAAAAGAAGCACAGTTCCTAGGAATCTACTTGGAAGAGCATCTGGTGAACAAGGAAGACCTGCTAAGTTGGTATTTTGCCGAGGTACAATCCGTATTAACATATGGCATTATACTATGGGGAGCTACATCACTTATAGAAGAAATACTTCTAGCACAGAAAAGAATTGTCCGAAATATAATGGGAATAAAAACAACTGAATCGTGCAATCCACATTTTAAAAATTTAAATATTTTGACAGTAGTCTATTTATATATATATATATATATATATATATATATATATATATATATATATATATATATATATATATATATATATATGGGCGTATCGCCCATAAGGGTTCCAGTGCTGCAGCCCTCCCGCCAAAATGAACACATTTTTTTATACAGCTAGAAGCACCTATGCTGAGAAAATTGATTTAAAAATTGTTCTGTTTAAAAAGAGCAAAAGAAGCACAGTTCCTAGGAATCTACTTGGAAGAGCATCTGGTGAACAAGGAAGACCTGCTAAGTTGGTATTTTGCCGAGGTACAATCCGTATTAACATATGGCATTATACTATGGGGAGCTACATCACTTATAGAAGAAATACTTCTAGCACAGAAAAGAATTGTCCGAAATATAGTGGGAATAAAAACAACAGAATCGTGCAATCCACATTTTAAAAATTTAAATATTTTGACAGTAGTCAATTTATATATATATATATATATATATATATATATATATATATATATATATATATATATATATATATATATATACAGGAAACTGCCTCATATATCCACAAAATTCGCGATAATCTACAAAAACACAAAGATATCCATACGTATGGCACAAGAGGAAAACACCACCTTTATCCCAGGAAAACAAATTTAAACTTGTTTTCAAAAGGAATTGAGAACCAAGGAAATTAAATTTACAATAAAATACCAAACACAATAAAAAATGAAATGTCACTTAAAAAATTTAGAAATAATATGAAAAAAGTTCTGTTAATGAACCCGATGTACTGTCTTAATGGTTTTATGTATTTTAAATTTAACTAAGTTATTACTTTAACTTATTGTAATATTGTATTTTAATTATTTTTTGACATAGCCTATAGATATTTTATGAATCTCATTTGGTAAATAAATAATTTGAATTTAAATTTAAAAGTAATTTAGTCTACTTAGTAAGCAATATATAACCAATTTACTAAATATCTTCTTTTACAAATATAGATTAAGTAAATTAAAATTTAACGTGATAAAGATATCGTTTCTAGTCCAATTCATGAATAAATTTAGGTTGTTCCAGCTATGAATCTCAATATCAACTTCAATAGACTAGTTGTCTAAATATTGTAATCAGAAATAAGGATAAACTTAACTTTTATAACCTGCTGTGGGAGAAAATTAGGATTATTCTCCATTTTTGTCCTTTTGTAGTCGGGAAGGAAATTTTCGTTTCAATTGACAGTCTATAAGAAACTACCCAAGAGGAACAATATTTTGTAAACCAATTTAAAACGTTATATATGTAGGTACTGGAGAAAATTAATATTTTTATGAAAAATCTTGGGGTAATTTATATATATTTTAAGAAAATGAACCATAAATGACAACAAAAATAACATTTTCCTTAAAAATTCGTTAAACATTCTATGTACAAATTTGATGAGCTGGATAACGGTGAAATAAATATTTCTTTTCCAAAGACAACTTTGTTAAATATTTTGTTATTATACGAGGTTAAAACCTTTTCTAAAGTAAATTTATTTATTTGGGAAGGTACCAATGGGAATTAGGCATCAATTGATTATTATTAGTTTAATTATTTTTTTAACTATATCGTTCCTACTTCTTGTATGCTACTTTAATTTTTTACTACTACTTTTAATTTAATATTAAGCTTTAGAGCTTTAATATAAACTTTAAAAAGTGTTCCAAAATATATTTATTATAATACAAAATAATTAATATCTAAACATCTGTCGATTCGTAAATTATACCATACTTTCTAACTATATACTTACTTACTAATACTTACTAACTATGCTTTCAGAGAAAAAAAATTAAACAAAATACTGCAAATATTTGATAAAGCGGGTTCATCGTCATCATATCGCAGCCTTTCTCGTCCACTGCTGGACATAAGCACCAATTGCATCACTAACCCCAGATCGCTGTCTTTATATTTCGTTAGAGCGTTAGAGTCTCTACTCTTTGCCATTGTTGTTTATATCCTTATCTTCCAGTTCTATGGTCTTGAACATGTACTGGATGAGGGTAGTGGAAACCGTCACGGTACGTTGATCTCGGAATCTATGTTTTTTGTGTAGTTTTACGCATGTGGTAGCATTTTTTTAAATATATTAAAGAGTGGCCGAGTACCATTGGTCTATTCGGCAGTTGGTCAGTGGCTAGAGCATCTCTCTATGGTTGATTGAATCGAATGCCTTTTCATAGTCCACAAAAGTTAGATCGAGGTGCTTATTGTACTCCACTTCTCAATTAGGGTTTTGATCGTTTGCAGGTGATTATTTGTTAGGTATCCGGCTCTGAATCCTGCTTGTTCAGGCGGTTGGTAAAAGTCTATTTTGGTTGTGAGACATCTAGTTATGACCTTGGTGAAGAGGTTATCGAAGTGCGAGAGCAGGCTTATTGGTCTATAGTTTTTTAGGTCAGCTACGTTACCCCTCTGGTGCATAATAGTGATTATTGCATTGTCATAATCAGTGTTCCCTCTAATTTTTGTTAGTGCTGCGCGGTCCAAAATCGAGTGTGAGCAATAAAAATTAAACTAAAAATAAATTGCGCAATTTTTTTATACTTTTATTTATTCAAACCATAATATCAAATAGCAAAGTAATAGTTTGAATATTTCCAATGAAAATTTATTATTTTATTGTCTTCTGACTTTCGTACTAACTAATTGTTTTTAAACTGGGTTTATATTATTTGCCCATTTGATAAATGATTTTGTTTGATTTTGTTGAATTTGATTTGATATATGTAATTTTATTCTCATTAGATCACCTAGGTATTCATATTGCTGTCTGTTGCGATATTTTCTATTAATGTAATTCATGACTGAAAATCCCCATTCACCATTCGCACTGGCTGCTTGGAAGGTACCCATAATATTGTAAAGAATAACAAGATTAGAAAATTATGAATGGGTTAGTAACAAAGTTAACGTATCGACGAATGTTTTGAACAATCCAAGTTTACTCTTCTTCAGTATTGTAAATTTCATTTCAGAATATTCATCTCATGTTTTATCAACGCAAATACTTTAATATATTTATCATAATTATAGAATATTATTCGGAAAGATTTATTATATTCTGTTTTCCAAAATTGTAGTATTTTCCTGAATTTTTAATAATCTCATTATTAAGTGCATCCCGTTGTTTTTGATCGTCATCAGAAAATCAAACACGTTGGACAAATTGCCTTATACATATTTTTTGAGTTCCTTATATATAGTTATACATAAGTATCAATATTATTTTGATCATCTGATAATAGTTTTTTACATGACTGCTCCAGAGGATTTTGTCTCCCAGCAATTGAGATTTAAATTTTCTTATTTTCGTCTTAACATGCTGATGTGCATCAATAATAGTTTAAGAAAAACAACTTTTCTGTGGGTATTTGTACAAAGATGAAAACTGTTCTAATAAGACTTTGAGAGCAAAAATTGCTACCCTATATTGAGAATCTGTCAGAATTTTTACACAATATTTACAGATAGGATCATGTCGTTCCATAACTTGACAATAGTCAAATTAGAACATCGTAATTTTTGCACTATCTGCGAAATATCTGGTAAACTACATTTCTTCATTGATTAGTTTAAATGTTATGGCATCATATGCAGTTGCTTGAGCTAAATCTTCAAATTTTCGCATTTCATATTCGATCGGTGAAACATTTTGTAAACACTTTCAGACCAAATTTTCTGCATAACAGGTACATTTTGCAGCTATCCCATTTTTCTTTCCAAGCGTGACATTATCAGTAAACATTATCATATTTTGATGTTTAAGTTATGTTCAACATAATTTTTTTAATTTTATGTTACAAATGCTGTCACAATGTTCGACTTTCATAAAACCAATAAATACACTTTTGTAATTTATATCATTATCACGATATTTAAAATCTAAAATTAGTACTTTTGTATAGAAATATCGGTACTTTCGTCTACAATTAATGTATAGAAGGTTAAATTTTCATTTCTTTAAAAAGATTTTTTTTCAGGATATAGTTTATACATTCGGTTAATTCAAAAGCATAATTTTGACATCGCCAATATTGTGGCTTAAAACTTAATTTTAAGTTAAATTTTGGCCTAAAACTTAAATTTTCCTTCAATATGCTTATGGATCTTAGGAACGGAATTGATTGATACGTATTCGTTTCAATACGTATAGCCAATATTACATTTCAGATTAATACATTAACTTTCTCAAAATCAGATTTTGACCGTACTTGTTTTCTCTTTTTTCCGTGACGTTCTCCAGGAGTTTCCATTATATGTTTATATGTATATATATATATATATATATATATATATATATGTATATGTATTATATATATATATATATATATATATATATATATATATATAATATATATATATATATATATATATATATATATATATATATATATATATGTATATGTGTGTCAATTAATCTTTTTTCTTCCGAAATTTCCCTAATTTCGAGGACAAAATCAACGTCTCGTAATTTAAGGGCGCGGAAAATTAATTTCCTGCGCAGATTTCAAAATAGCACGAAAACTGCTGCGCGTCCACGCACCCGCGCAGCTTAACGGGAACATGGGTCATTATAATGATTATTGCATGTTATTGGTGTTATTCCTTCCGTGAGATACTTATTGAATGAATAAGGTCTTTATGGCTTTTAATAACTCTTCTCCTCCTTTTTTTTTCTTCGATCCTAAAATCATTTTTAATTTCCGTCATAGATTTTGAGATTTCGTCTTTGGTTATCTCCGATAGATCTTCCGATCCCTTGTTTAGAATTCGGGGAATGATAGGGGTATATTCCGTGAGCGCTATATAGATTTGAATAGAAGCGTTTTACGGTTTCAAGAATCTTCTCTTTGTTCCTGATAGTTTGGACGTTTTCGTCCGTTTTGAGTTTGTTAGTTTTTTCTTTTCCAGGTGTTATTTTCTGTCTGAGTACTTTCATGGTTCTGTTCTCTTCTATAGTCTTCGCTACCCATCTCTTGCTAGAGTCTCTAATGTATTTTTTGCCATATTTCGGTATTTTTACTGTTTACTCTTTATTTACTATTCTCAGCTGGTTTGTATGTAGTATGTGCTTTTGTAGTTTTTCTCGCCTTTGCTTTGTCTTGTGATTGCTGAGAGTTTCCATTCTTCACTGTCCACTTTTCCTCTTGTATTGATGTAATAATTGCGATTTGTAATTTACTACTTCCTAGTCTTTCTGGTACGGGTTGCTTGCATTTCTCATTATTGTTCACTAAGATTAGTTCTTTCCTCTTTGTTGTGGTGAGTATTCGTCCCTCCTTTTTCAATCGTAGCACCTCTTCTGCTCTTAGCACCCTGTTGTCGCTTTTTGACTTATCCGTGATGAAGTAATCTATTTCGTTGTGGGTATTTCACTAGGAACTCGATCACGTCCATTTCCGGTGTTCAGCTTTCTAGAAAAATGTATTTAGCAAGGTGTCCCTCCTGTCTTTTCTTTCTCCTATCCATATTGTCAATAGGAGAATTCTTTGTCATCTTGTTTCTTACCCAGCTTGTCGTTTAGATCTCCAACTATTGATGCGTATCTAGTATGTTGGAGTTTTCCATATTCCAGAATTTATGTCCTCGTAAAAGATCTGGATTTTTTCTACTGTATTTGTGGTTGCTGGAGCACATATTTGTATGACCTTTTTGTAATATCTTTGGTTTAGTTTCAGTATTATAAATCATACTCTGGGGCTTATGCTCTCTAGGTGCCGGATCTGCTTTTACGGTTTGTAGTGGATTAGGAAACTTATTCCTCCATCCGAGCTCTCTTCGTTTCTTCTGTAGTATAGAGTATTTCCTTATTTTAGGGTGGTCTGCTTTTCTCTTCTTGGTACTATATCCAGGTATTTGTACCATATTCTACTATATCCCTATAAAGTTAGTTACGTTTTTCTTCAAGTTGGTGGACTTTCTCTTCGCCTCAAGAGTTTTCTCGTATTATAAGTAGAGATGTGCAGTGTTCGTCTTTCGCTTTGGTAGACTGTATTTTTCCGGTGATTCTTTGCGCCCTTTGACCACTACCTGGGTTGGGCGTTCCGCCGCGTACTAAGGGCCGTGTTCTTTTGGTATCTTTCATGTTAATAGGTGTTTAGCCGTTACCTATCACGCTGGTCAATAAACATATATATGTATATATATATATATATATATATATATATATATATATATATATATATATATATATATATATATATATATGCAAAGCGCGCTTCACCCAACTAACCCAATGAGAAAAGCTGATATAAGCTGACAAAAAATAGACCTCACACACTGTTTAGCGTGGGGTTACATAGACCTTATACCCTGTTTAGCGTGGGGTTACATAGCCCTCACACCATGTTTAGCGTTACATAAACCTCACACCCTCACCGATTTAATCGACTCTGTACGATATAAATAGGGATGGATAGCATTTATAATTCAGTATTAACGCTGGTGTTTTACTATCAAGATGGGGATTGTATTTGGTGAGAAGCATTAGGTTAGGTTACGGAAGTTAGAAATGAAGCGCGCGGGTTACATAGACATCACACCCTGTTTAGCGTGGGGTTACATAGACCTCACACCAGTGGCGGATTTAGAACAGTTACGAATCAGTTACGAATCACGAATAAAAAATATCTTGACGCATTACTACAATTTTCTGCAGCAACATTACCAACTAAATTAAGTGAATGACTAGAGCATGGAATAAACGTTGCTGATCGAGCATGTTGTCTTATTCTTGTTTGCAGACAATTGTACTTGTCCGTCATACTTGCTGCATTATCGTGTGATTGTCCACGATATTTTATAGCTACTGGCAAATTTTGCAAGGTAGATAAAACTGTCTCTTCTAGATTGTAGATTGTAGATATGGTGGTAACGACTTGTACTGCGACCTTTATAGATCTATTGTACCCCACCCTCCTCCTCCAAGTGTTGGTGTACTTACCCACTTAGAGCGCCTCCTCTAATCCTGATCCCTTTAGGAATTTCAGGATCTGGTTGGGATTCAAGCCCTGCAGCTCCTCTGTGTTGAAGCAGTGAGCCCCAAGTTACATCTGTCTCTTGCGGAGTAATGCTCCACAGTCTTTGAACAGATGTATGGAGGTTTCCTCTGCTGAGCCACAGAATCTGCATCCTTCATCTTCCTCTAGGCCTAGGGCCTTGAGATGTTTCCTAAGTCTGCAGTGTCCCATCAGGGCTCCTATCAGAATTCTGAGCTTTTTCCTGCTTAGTTTCAGGCAAGCTTTTGTTCTCTTCTGGTTAAAAGATCCTAGCATCACTTTAGATTGCCTTAGCCCTGGAAGTTATTTCCAGGTTTTCATCCATTTTCCTCTTGTTTCTTCATCTAAACTTTTGTGGATGGTGTTCACACTCATACCGCAAAAGGGTTCCGGACCTATAAAGGGGCTACGGGCTCCCTTGTTTGCTAGGTGATCGGCTTCTTCGTTTCCGTCTATACTGGTGTGTCCTGGTACCCAGTATAGCGTAACTTTATTATCTCTGCCAAGCTTGTTCAGCTTCCCCACACAGTCCCATGCCAGTTTGGATCTGATGGTGTATGAGCTAATGGCCTTGATGGCTGCTTGGCTGTCTGACAGCATAGCAATTCGTTTTTAGTGGTAATTCCTGTGGAGGTTAAACTGTGCACATTTTTCGATTGCGTGTACCTCTGCTTGGAAGATGCTTGGGGATGTTCCCATGGATTCGAAGTATCTGGTACGAGGTCCAAACACTCCTGCACCAGTGCCTTCCTTTGTCTTCGAACCATCTGTATACCACTTGATGGCATTTGCATTTTGCTCTATGTGGTATGCTGAGGATTCGTCTCTCCAATCGGCTTTACTACTACACATTGCTGTGTGGTTTTTTTCTAAGTGGTATTTGCATACCATTTCGTCTTTTGGTACTTCCAGCCTGGGGATCTTGGCAGCGAGGCTGTTTCGGTCTCTGCTCCCGATTATTTTACCTCTACCCATTCCTTCCTCGCTGAACCTTACTGGCGGCGCTTTCCACCACAAGGTGCAGCGGAGTCAGATCCAGCAGCAGCTCCAATGCTGCTGTCGGACACGACACCATCGCCTCCGTGATGCAGACACACGCCAGTCTTTGAATCTTCTCAAGCTGTTTCCTCATAGAGGCCAGCTTGATTCTACTTCCCCACGCAACTGCCCCATAAATGATTAAAGGTCTCACTCTCATGGTGTACATCCATCGCAGGATAGTGAAGTTACAACCCCACGTTTTTCCTGCCTGATTTCTGTACACCATTAGGGCGCGTTTGGCTTTACGAGTTTGCCATCTAGTGTGATACCCAGATACCTTATCTCCTGTTGATACTCATCTACTGCCTTCTCATCTATGAGTATGGGATGTAGGCAGTTTAGTTTTCTCCTTCTAGTAAATGGTATCACCGTGGTTTTGCTCGGGTTAAGTCTCAATCCCATTGTTTGACACCATCTACTAGTTACTTTGAAGCCTCTCTGAACAATTTCACAGAGCGTCCCCTTTAATTTTCCTCTGGCCATTATGACTATGTCGTCGGCGTAACCTTGACATTTGATGTCTAGGTTGTTTAGCCTAACCAGTAGTTCATCAACTACCAGGCTCCACATTAGCGGTGATAGTACACCTCCCTGTGGGCACCCTCGAGTTGTGAAGATCTTAATGTTATCTCTTCCCACTTGTGTCTCCGCCATTCTAGTTCTCAGCATTTCTCCCATTCACTTTGAGATAGTGCTGTCGATACTCCTTCTTTCGAGGGCCGCCTTGACAGCGTCGTGTGAGTTGTTGTCAAAAGCTCCCTCTATATTCAAGAAGGCACATATCGCTACTTCCTTTGTCTCTAGTGCTGCTTCTATTTCGTTTATCAGCTGATACAGGGCGGTTTTTGTGGATTTCCCTGCTCTGTAAGCTGTAAGCTTTGTGCAGTCTAGCTGCCACCGGCGTGAATTCTATGTTTTCACAGAAGGCCCTAAAGTTTTCCCTTTTTGCCCTTCTGATCTCTTTGTTGTAGGTGGTAAGCACATCGGAGTATTCTAGCCAATTTCCGTATTGCTTGGCTTTGTTAAAAAGCCTACGTACTTTTGCTCTTAATGTAGACAAATTTTTGTTCCACCATTTTTCGTCCTGATGCTCCTTCACGGATTTTACCGGGCAGCTGGATTCAAATGCCGTGGTGATTGCTACATTTATTTCTCCTACAGCCTGCTCCAGCACGGTGTAGTGTTTGATACTACCCCGCACTGTCACCTGCTCCAGGTTTTCTTTTAGTTGCGAACTAAACATAGGCCACACAGTTTGTCTGGGGTTTCGAATGGGCGTGCTTTCCTCACTCGCTTCTTCCAGCTCAAACTCTATGATCCTATGATCTGACATTGAGGGTTCACTTGAAACCCTCCACTTTTTAATTAGTTTACTTACGTTAGCGCTACCTACCGTAATATCCAGTACCTCATTTCTGGCCTTAGTGACAAAAGTTGGTGTTTTCCCGACGTTATACACAAGTTTTCTTTAATTAGGTATTCTAAAAGGTACTCACCTTTCTTATTAGTGTACGTGCTGCCCCACATCTCGTTGTGGGCGTTCGCGTCACATCCCAAGATGAGTGGCAGCCTTCTCCTAATACAGTGCTCGACCAGCCTTTGTACCTCCATGGGTGGTATGCTGTTACCATCGCCATGGAAGTATACTGATGCGATCACTACTTCGCGGTGGAGGCCCTCGGTCTTGATGAGAACCTGTATCAGAACTAAGTCCCGCGTTAAGAATTCTGAAAGACATAAGTAATTAATGTCCTTCCTTACCATAATGCAAGTTCTAGGGGAAGCCTCACGGCTGTCCCATACCAACTTACATTCCCTGTTGCTGAGGCTTCTAATGTTACCTCCGTAGGTCCAGGGTTCTTGCAGTAGCGCTAGCCCTAGGTGTTGTTTGGTGAACATCCTAGCCATCATAGCCGAGGCTGCCCTGGCATGGTGGATGTTCACCTGGCTACTTTGGAGCGCCTGCTGATCATTCTTGGTTTGTGACAGGAGGTGGCAAGTCCTCCTCTGTCTCCACCAGAACAACATCTACCTCTTCCTCCATAGACATATCTGGACTGCTCATGTCTAGGAGTGTAAGGTCGAGGTTTTCTTCCTGGTAATCCGGGCTGACTTCCTCGTTCACGGCCTTGGCCATTAAAGGTTCAGCAGAGGGAGCTGCCTCCAGAGCTATTCCTTCCACCCCGGAAGTGGCCATTGTTGCGGTCATAACTTCCGAGGGAGGGGCCGCTGTGGCTGCCACTACCTGTCCATCCGATTTTTGTGTGGCGTCGTTCTTCCGCCCATGGACTTTGATCCGCCCGAACCTATAGTAGTGGCCATGGTTGGCCTCCGCTATAGCTCCAGCGGACTTCGTCAATTCCCACCGTTAGGAGTTGAACCCAGTTTTCCACCCGGCACCCAAGGAACTTCCATTCGGAAATGTTAAGTCCTTTGTTTTGGGCCCTGAAGTAGTTGATGGAGGCCTCCGGGGTTTGGTCCCCACTCCTAGGTAGAAACATGGTGATGACGTGTGGCTTGGGGATATCATCACCCAATTTCGCCACCAGAGCCCTCCTTCCCAATGTCTTAGGATAGGCGCTCTTGTCATCAGCCATTTTTCCGTCTGTTCATTTGCACAGTCGACAATGACTAGTCCTGGTTTGAAGTGTATTCCTTCAAACTGTATCTCATGAGACCAGTCTACGACTGTCTCCTTCATAATTGCTTGCTCAAGAGCAGGCATGTATTTCTTACTTAGGGGATTCCTTGGGTAGTCTCTGGACATAACACTAACCCTCACCACCTTGACGGCGGTGGCGTAGCTGGTGCTCTAAAGCTGGTGCAATAAAGTTGAGAGTTTGAATGGTGACGGTGATAATAGTAGAGAAAAATATGCACATGTTCCTGATTCAATAAACCAATCAGCTGTTTGTTTATCCAAGGCTAAAGATAGTGAACGAGGTTCCCTTGAAAAAACGTAAGTTAAAAGACGGCGTGTTGATTGTTATAAAGAAAACCCAATTATATTTGGAAGACAAAAGGCCTCAAGTAAAACTAGTTGCTTAAAGTTTCGCTGTAATATGTGTGCAAGTCATTATTGTTAAAAGCAGCTTTAAACTTCCGAACACCTAACATAATCATCGTGGAAAAATGGTAAGCTCCAGCAAACATGACTTATATGATTGGTGAAATTATGTCTTAACTAATAGTGTCCAAACTAACAATTAAACTTAGTGTTATAGAAAAAACTAATGTCACACACAAAAATCAGCTATATATCAACGTAACTAAGGATTAGCGGTTAGTATAAAGATGTGTTTCATCGAGGATAGTTCTATTGAGGAAAACACCAGTTGTGAAAATCTTGAATACATATGCTGGGATATAATTACTTTTCCTAATGCTTCTATGATATCTGCCGTTATCACACCGACATCTGAAAATAACAATTCGTTTTTTGAGAAATGCGTTATTGCGTTTGAAGCTGAAATACGCCGAACACTACAAATAGTTCAATCACCTCTATAGATATCTACAGAATTGTTAACCCGACAACTTATTTACGTAATTACGTAATTTTATTCAATTATCACAACATGTAAACTTACATGAATGGTACAACACACATTTACGGGGAATAGTTGGCGCTAAAATCTCCGATGAGGATATACTGCAGAGTATAAAATTGAATATTAAAAATGATAAATTGTGGGGCGGATATTTGTCTGTTGATAAGATTGGGTAATTGTAAAAAACCGTGCAAAAAAAGAATGGTATTTTCTGACGTCGGCAGCTCGACGGGGATAGCTAGGATGCCGAACGCGCGCAGTTTCGAGCTGCTGCGCCCAGAAACGGCGAAACTGCATCGGTCAGACTGACCCCACCGTCCGCCGAAGTTTTCGCCGCTTGGACCGATACGTTTCGATCCGTGGTGGGCGACTCCGTGGTTGCAGCGACGCAGCTCCGGTACCAAAATGCTCGTCTCGGCGGGGTCCACGTGCCGGTCAGCTTGGAATTTCAAAAAACGCGACATCCTGGTTTTGCAAATGAACATACAAGTTTTCATACAAGTTTCGCCACAGCGATATCTTTATCAACACACACTTTTTAACTCCTTTAGCCTTTTTGAGCCAATTCGCTTTATTTTCTTCCATACAATTCGCGTACATGGGTACTATTTATAGCGTGCTTAAAAACATTATTAGTCCTTGGACTTATCAAGCCCTCAAGTTGATTGGGGCATGTACATTGACTATACTGTAACACTTGTTTGCGCATTTGAGAGACGGGATGGATACAAGACTGCCAGTCTGAATCCAGTATCCTGTCACTGATTATAAATCCTGTACCTAAGTGGGGTAAGTTCTTCATTACCCGCTGACCCACATTTCCTTTGAGGATTTTGTAGCCTTGGGATTCGAAGACATGTTCGTCCGTAAATCTGGTTTCCTGTGCTGCTGTCAGTTTTATGTTGTGTCGTTTTGGTGAATCAGTCAAATGTATCAGTTTACCCACTTTTAGCAATGAGTTGGCATTAAATGCTAAGTAGCTTTGCCGTCTTGGTCTGAATTTACGTCCGGTGATTTCGAGATGCTCCGACTCATCCTTAAAGCATGCTGGTGCGGACTCCCCAGAATCCGAAGTTCCGCTAGCGTTACCATAGGTGACGGTGAATTGGTTACTACCTGGGGTGGTGCATTTAGCGAAATTTTACTTCAAGCTCAGTTGAAGAATATTCTTCGTGAAACAGTGGCGAGCCACCGTCCAAGATACTACCAAAATTGTTAGCTTGAGAGGCTCATTATTCGGGGTTGTCACCCCTAGACAGACAGCCTTCACTACGTCTATGAAGTCCTGTCCACCTTACTCCTCTCAGGTGCTAGGCTCTCTGCTATTGTTTAACATGTTCAAGTGGTACATATTATTATATTACTAGGTCCAAATCTGTTTTAGATTTTTTCTGTTTATTCTTAATTTCTAGTAGGTTTCTTTTATAAAATGTCAAATTAATTAAACGTGAAATTTAGAAATTCTTTTCAAAATAGAAATCAGAGAATCATAGAAAGCAATTCACTTTTTGAAAGAGTTCATTGTATTAATGTATCGTTCTCTTTCCAGAGCGACAACCGAATTGCAATTGTGTTTTTGTAAGGAGTAAATAATGGGACTGACTTTATTTTTGATGATATTGATTTCATCACTATGTCTACTCAAAATTTCGAGCGTACGATTTTATACGATCAGCTTTAGCTCGAGGTATAAGAGGCTACGGTGCTCTTTTTATGCGCGATTTCTAACTACAATTATTGTGCTTTTATCGGATGTGTTATTGATAAATGGGCTGTAGTTGGGGTTTAGGGACAGAAAAGATTGTTCAATAGGACTGAAATTAACTTCGGGAAATTGATGAATTTAGAAACGAGATTCGGTTTTGAAATTACTTTTTGAGGTTCTAAATTTTGGTTCTTTACGAGAACGGGTAATTTAATTTTTGGAACGAAGTTCCTTTAGGGAGATCTCGGTAGGAGCGATTCGGCAGAAAACGTTACGTTACGTACGATGTCCTCGTACACTTTCCTCGTACGGTGTTCGTTACGCGCCCTTTCTCGTTTTCTCAGTGTATATTTCCATACCGCGCTCTCTCTCTCTCTCTCTCTCTCTCTTTTCTTCTCTCTCTTTCAGAGTATATTTCCAGAGATAACGTTTCAAAGTATATTTTCAGAGATAAAAACATTATCTCTGATATTTACATAGTACTCTCTCTTTCTTTGACAGAGTGACAAACAAGCGTGGTCTGTTTATAACCTTAAAACTAAACAAGAAGAAGAAATAAAAATTGTTCAAACGTAATTTTCTTTTTTGTTGTTTTAATTCATAGGAGAGTTATATTGTTTATATTATACTCATTATTTTAATTAGATTTTGAGAAATGGAAAGCGAAGAAAGAATACAAAATACTGAAAAAAGTAAGTTTATAAAAATAAAACAGTACAATTTGAAGCAATTGCTAACTGTTTACACATGATTGATATTTATATTGTTAAATTGATATATTGTTTAAAACTGAGCCATTGCATGTTCTCTTTTGGCAGTTCGAATAGTTCATCTAATTCGTGTAGCTCATGAAATCTCATACAAGCTCAGCTCGTGAAATTTTATGAGGAACTAGTTTAACTGCGATTTACAGTATAATTCTTACCGATTCGACGTTTCCAGAAAAGCCTAATTGCTTTCATCTGATAATATAAAGCTACATGTCTTAATTATCAGACCTATTAATAAAGAGATAAATCAAGAAACATTCTATTTAAGATGGTTTCACGAAAGAGCTAGTCCTATCAAGTATTTCAAATAGAATACACGAACTGTCGGCAGATCATGCAATAACTCGGTTTTACACAATCTAATAGATTTCACTATATAACTATAACATTTACATTTTAGAGAGACAATAGTGAAATCACAAGCTCAGCGTCAAAAACATTATCGACAGAGAAAAAAGGAAAAAGAAAAAAAAAAGGAATTATACAAAATACAGATTTAGAAAAATA
Source organism: Phosphuga atrata (assembly GCA_944588485.1). Taxonomy (NCBI): domain Eukaryota; kingdom Metazoa; phylum Arthropoda; class Insecta; order Coleoptera; family Silphidae; genus Phosphuga; species Phosphuga atrata. The sequence goes on along the minus strand of CALYMW010000138.1, from coordinate 229,585 downwards.
GGTTACAATTTTATAAGTTGATGCAATTGCTTACTGTTTTCATGGGTTTATCGTACATGTGATTCAAGTGTTAGCTAATTTTGATTACTATATTTATAGACATTATAGAGAGACGATAGTGAAATCACAAGCACAGCGACAAAAAGAGAATCGAGAGAGAAAAATGAAATTTTACAGATTACAGACTACAGATTTAGAACATGCTGAAGGCGTTCAAATATACAAAGATAAATTTAAATCAAAGAAGAAATGTGTTGAACCTGAATCATTACAATCACCGAAAGAAGATTTTTGGTTTGTGAAATTGGTGAAACCATCCTACATTATAGAAAATCATACAAACTTAAAACAAACGGAACACAGCCTGAATATATAAATATATTCAGGCTGTGTTCCTGAAACACAGCCAGAATATATAAATATATTCAGGCTGTGTTGCGTCTGTTTTAAGAAACTGAAAAAGTAATATTTAGTCACTTTCTGAATATTTAAATTCCATCATCGGGTAATAATGAAGCTCAGCAAGTAATTAGTCCAATTTGTCAATCATTCCAAGTTCCATACGAGGAAAATGAATGTTCAATGCCAAATGTCTTATTGCATCATGAAACAAAACACTTTCACGTACAAAATCATCAAAGGTGGCGAATTCTACTAGATGTAATTTATATTATAGTTATACACTACTATATAGTAAACTCTAATACAACTAGAAATACAATTTGTATTTCGGATCTAATGCATGTGTGTTGGCAGCAGATTTTACAGCCGCATACGTGGAGCGGGTTTTGAAATTCATATGTTTGGGTATTACTTTCGACTGAAGGTATTCTGAATTAAACAAACAAAACTATCACATTTCAGACTAATCTGTGCAAAATTTTTTATTGATTTGGAGAATTAAAGTTGCATTTTAATATTTTGCAACTTTCTAAATTAATTTGAGCAAAAATGCACACAGAATTTGAAAATCAAAAATGAATTATTCATAAAATTCTGATAAAAACATTTGCATTTCAAGAAACTTGTAAATTTCAATTTAAATGGAAATAAATAAATATCATTTATGTCATATGGTATCGTTTTTTTTTTGTAAAATGGTCACATTTTTTTTCTATAGGTTAGTACCTCGCTCCAAATAACTCTCTTTGTTAAACACAAAACCTTTTTCATAACTATATTCATTCAATTTGTACGGCTGTTATTTGTAAATTTTCTTTGTTTAGTTTTGTGAAAATAATACGATCAATATTCGGTCTTGTGATTTCACAGTAATAATTTAATTCGATATAACGAATTTAGGTAAGTTTTGAAAATTTCTGTTTTGGGTAAGTTTAGTTGTAGGTTGAAATAATTATAAAATAGTTATATTTGTTCCTTAGGTTGGTACCTCCATCCAAATAACTTCTTGGTAAAAACAAACTTTTTCGTAAGTGTTTCCATTTACGTTCGGCCGTTTTTCTTTGTGTAGTTTTGTGAGTTCGGTGAATATTCGGTTTTGTAGAACTAATTCGATCTAAAAATTTTGCAAATTTTGAAAATATCGTTTCAGGTAAGTTTAGTTGCTGTAGGTTGTAATGGGTTTGGTTGTTGATCATATTTTAAGGTTATAATTGTTTGGGAACATATCTAATGTCTATGTGTGTCGGCTTGATTTTAAAGTAGATTAAAATATATATTTGGGTATGACTTTCGACCGAAGGTATTCTAAATTAAACAAGATATCTTGCGATATGAAACAAATAGTTAATAACTAATAAAATAATTAATTAATGATATGAGCAATTGCGGATTTAAATTGAGCAATTAGGAGAGGTTTCTCGTTTTTTTTAATAATTGCAGTTCCACGCCAACTTTTGGGGGGTAAACTACCACGAGTAATTCTGCCTAATAAAAACCTCTCAAATCTCAACTATAGTCAATTTTTTTAAGAATGCAGTACAGGGAAGATGTGGCTTATTTGACCTTGGAAACGATATTTGTATTCGATTTAGTTTTCAAGTATAGATCATCACGTAATAACGGCCCCCAAAGATCCTATGCATTATGTTTAGTTGTTATCAAAATATATTTATTTATATATTTCAAAATATAATTTTGATATCAAAATATAGACTAAACTATCATATTTCAGTGCAAAATTTCCAATAATTTTAAGAATTCAATATGAATTTTACATTTGGAACATTCTAGATGGATCTTTGCAAAAATTTCGACAGAATTTCAAAATTCAAAATCTAGTGGAAATTTATTTCTCTATGTACAGTATAATGGTGGACACAGTGGTGTAGTGATGAACGCATCCGCTAGCTATACATGAGATCCCGGGTTCAATAAGTTCAATCCCCGGCCAAGCCATGAAAAATTTTTCACGAAACTTTGCTGTGGCTACCTCGTGGAAAGCAAGGCCAAAACAAAAAAATAGACCTCACACACCGTTTAGCGTGGGGTTACATAGACCTCACACCATGTTTAGCGTGGGGTTACATAGACCTGACACCATCTTTAGCGTAAGGTTAAATAGACCTCACACCCTGTTTAGCGTATAGCGGGTTACATAGACCTCTATAGCCAATTTGCGAGTTCCACGGTCGGCGGCGAGAATTTGGATTCGCATCGCGCAGGACAGATGCGGGAATCTAAAAAACGGATCCGCATCTCCGTTTATTTCTATAATAAAGTTGTGCTGTTGTTACAAACTTATAAACAGATAATTTCTTTACTCCATACACACATTTTTCCTACGAGAATCCTTATCTTTCGCATTTAAACTAAACAATTTAATTAGATTACGTTATTGACATGTCACGGATTAATTTAATTAGTAATTAAATTTAAGTATTTAATCAAGTCAATTAGAATCTCATCAACAGACAAACATCCACCCCACAATTTATCATTTTTAATATTCAATTTTATACTCTGCAGTATATCCTCATCGGAGATTTTAGAGCCGAATATTCCCCGTAACTGTTTGTTGTACCATTCATCTAAGTTTACATGTTGTGATAATTGAATAAAATTACGTAAATAGTAGAAATTTTAATCGTTCGGTCGTCGGGTTAACAATTCTGTAGATATACATAGAGGTGATTGAACTATGTGTAGTGTTCGGCGTATTTCGGTTTCAACCGGAATAAGGCATTTATCGAAAAACGAATAGTTATTTTCAGATGTCGGTGTGATAAAGACAGAATACATAGAAGCATTAGGCCAAGAAATTATATTCCAGCATATGTATTCTACATTTTCACAACTGGTGTTCTCCTCAATAGAACCATCCTCGATGAAACACATCTTGATACTAACCGCTAATCCTTAGTTACGTTGATATATAGCTGTTTTTTTGTATGTGATATTAGTTTTTTTCTATAACACCAAGTTTAATATTTAGTTTGGAAACTATTAGTTAAGACATAATTGCACCAATCATATAAGTCATGTTTGCAGGAGTTTACCATTTTTCCACGATGATTATGTGTATATGTTATGCGTTTGGAAGAAGGAGCTTTAACAATAATGACTTGCACACATTTTACAGCGAAAATTTACACAACTAGTTTTACTTGAGGCCTTTTGTCTTCCAAATATAATTGGGTTTTTCCAAATATAATTGGGTTTAACAACCAAGGCACCGTCTTTTAACATCCGTTTTCTCGAGGGAACCTCGTTCACTATCTTTAGCGTTGGATGAACAAACAGCTGATTGGTTTATTGAATCAATGACATGTGCATGTTTTTCTCTACTATTATTACAGTCACCATTCAAACTCTCAACTTTATTCTTTTGACATCTAGGAAGAGTCTCATATGATGGTGATGAACTAATGGTAATGGTGATAAGATATTCTAAGTGGGGCCAAATAGATGGATTTTTTACGGACACGCTTCTCACCAAATACAATCCCATCTTGAAAGTAAAACACCAGCGTTAACACTGAATTATAAATGCTATCCACCCCTAATTATATCGTACAGAGTTCTTTGAATCGGTGAAGGAGTGAGGTTTATGTAACCCCGGCCAAACCGGACAAACAGGCGATTCCGGATTTTTTCGGCATTTCGGCCCTAAACTAAAACTAAATTTTGAAAATATCGTTTCAGGTAAGTTTAGTGGCCGTAGGTTGTAATGGGTTGGGTTGTTGATCATATTTTAAGGTTATAATTGTTTGGGAAAATATCTAATGTCTTTGTGTGTCGGCTTGATTTTAAAGTAGATTTTGCGGCCGAAGGTGAAGAACGGTTATGAAAATATATATTTGGGTATGACTTTCGACCGAAGGTATTTTAAATTAAACAAGATATCTTGGGATATGAAACGATATTTGTATTCGATTCAGTTTTCAAGTATGGATCATCATGTAATAACGGCCCCCAAAGATCCTATGCATTATGTTTAGTTATTATCTTGATTGGCGACATTTTCAAAATATAGACAAAACTATCATATTTCAGTGCAAAATTTCCAATAATTTTAAGAATTCAATATGAATTTTACATTTTGCAACATTCTAGATTGATTCTTTTTTGATATAAAGTACATCTTGTTTTAATGATTAGGGTAATTTAACTCAGGTCTTTGGACAATTTTTTTTCAATGTTTTGAAAGCAAATTTAATAAGAATTGAGTTTTTCTTCTCTCTTCCCTCACAAATAGAGGAAAAACGGTTTGTACTTTAAATAGTTAATAATCATAACAAATATTTTGTTAAATTTTGTTATGATACTAATAAAATAATTAATTAATGATATGAGCAATTGCGGATTTAAATTGAGCAATTAGGAGAGGTTTCTCGTTTTTTTAAATAATTGCAGTTCCATGCCAACTTTTGGGGGGTAAACTACCACGAGTAATTCTGCCTAATAAAAACCTCTCAAATCTCAACTATAGTCTATTTTTTAAGAATGCAGTACAGGGAAGATGTGGCTTATTTGACCTTGTTCTCTAATTGGCTTAAATCGAGGAGAAGTTTACACCAACAATATTTACTTCTCCATCTCAACCTCTTTTCTCTCTTTCTTTTCACATACATTTGCAGCTGTTAGTTGTCAATGATCTGTTTGTATTATTTAGATTTTTTGCGTTTTTCTCCATTTATTTGTTTGTATTTTATTACTATTGTTGCCATTTGTAGCATTTAATCAAGAATAATAAAATATTCAATGAAATCATTAATAAATTACCAATTTTATATTCAAGTAACTATATTTTAATTTAGCGCCAAATTTTGTAACTAGATTAAACATTTGTCATAGCGTAAATCAGGTTTATAGTTACTGCATTCTTATAAAAAATGGACTATAGTGCCGTTTGGAACCGGCGATAAACTGAAGGCCCCGTGTCCCGTATATTAGTGGATGATGTATTCCACAGGTATGTGCAAGTGGTTGCCTACGCTCGGGGAGAAAATGGCATCTTAAGAAGTACAGTATTATCTTGCTAATCCGACACATGAGGGACCAGACAACCGCCGAATTATCGGAATTAAAACAAAACAATAACAATTTTACATATATTATGTACAATTATATTTCAGAAAGAATAAAATATGTTTCTATTTAGTTAAATGCGTACATACAAAAAATATGTACAAACTTAGAACAGATAGTAAGACAGAGTTAGCTTGGATAGAGTGGAGTTAGCTTGGCCAGAATCGTCAATCAAGTTTTCAAAACACACTGGAGTTTTTCCAAGCACACTGATGGTGTTGGCCCCGGCGCAGGGCAGCGTAAAGATAAGATACGTATTTCCCCTAAGCGCCGGATTACTGAACGTGCTGGATTAATCAACTGCTGTAAATTTTGTTCAAATTCTTCTCATTACCAAACATTGACCAAAACATTCCATTCAATTTTAAATTCTCCTAAATGAAATTTAAATAATAAATATTTGTTATATTTTTTTATATGATTTTTTTTAGGAGGAAGGGGAAACCTTTTATAGGCACCCACTACCTGGGTAGTGTGGGACTCCTTCTCTTCCAGAGATAGTATAGCCACTAAAACCACCTCCCTTCCCCAGGATCAGTACTCCACTTCGGGACCACATTAGCATTACTTCAAAGTGGTGATCCTTTCCATCACGGCTGGCCGTTCCTGGACAGCAGCCTGACTTTTCTTTCATCTTCGTCTTTTGTTCGAAGTATCGTGGCACACATCGTTGCTACTGCTTTCCAGCTGTCCTCGCCTTTAATCATCAGCTGGACCATATTAGAGGAGTTGATAGGCTCTCCCACCGCCCGCTCTGTTTTAGTTCTGATTTCAGCCCATTGGGGGCATTCGAAAGTAGTAGTAGCTGTCACTTTCAGCCTTTCCAATCGCATTAACATATGAGCCAAAGCTTCCGGGTCCGCTCAGCACTTGTGTTAAGTGGTAATTAACCTCCCCATGAGTGCGCTTCAGTTATGGCTCAATTTTTGGGATGAGGGTTCTGGTCCAGTTCTCTTTCTTGGCGTCGTTCCACCGTTTTTGCCATCTGCCCATGATTTCTTCTGACTTCTGTGTCGAGCCCTCCTTTCTGTATTTGTGCCTTGGTTGCTTGCCCGTTCCTCAGCCATTAAGTCAATCGGCGGGACTGCCGCTATGACTTGTAGCGCCACATTTGACACCGTGCGGTTAGCGCAGCATATGCTTATTAACATGCTGCGTTGTGTTTTTATTAGTCTGTTTTTGTTTGTGGCTGCATATAGCGACTCCACCCAGGCCGGTACATCGTAAAGGAGGATATAATTATTGTCCAGGTATATAGATTAGATAGGATATAGATTTTGTCCAGGTCTCGATAGGACGGCGGCACAGGTTTTGGATAAAGCCGCAGTGATTGTAAGCACATCGGGTAGCTCTATCTTGTTGAGCTCCAACTGGAGACTTTCCTTGACTGCGTCCTCTTTATGGGGTTTATACCTCCACGTGTTTGCTGCGCTCAAGTTTGCCGTCAGTGGTCGTTGTTGCCCGGGGTTTATGACGAGATCAAATGTGATAAGCTGGTGGTCGCTCAGTGTTTCCTCCTGAAGTACCTGTCAGTTTCTCACACTATCGGTCAAGTCCTCTGTGGAGAAAGTCACATCTATTGTGCTTTGGCTGTTGCCGCGAATGAATGTGGCTGCGTTGCCCGTGTTGAAAGTAACAAGGTCGAGTGATGGCAGCCAGTCCTTGAGGACGGATCCTCTTGCATCTTCGAACTTGGACCCCCAGAGTGGGCTTTTCTAGTTGAAGTCTCCAGAGATGATCTTTGGGTCATTTTGGTTTCGGATAGTCTCAGATAATTCGTTTAGGTAGTCCCCAAATTCGCTCTTGGTGATGTTTGGTGACACGTAGCACGAATAGATTGTGACACCCGCTACCTCGCACCAGGATGATCCATTGCCACACTCTGACCGCGGTATCGGCCTGGGCAACTACTGCCCAGGCGTTGTTCCTCACGTGATGTTTATTTGGCTCCGTTACTAGTAGCACGTCAGCTTTGTATTTGGACCTATTTAGATAAAGTAGGTCCTGGGCTTCGCGGCATCTATTTAAGTTAAGTTGCAGGAACTTGATCATTTCTGTTAGTCGGTCGGGCGCGTCTTGTTTCCGCTAGGGCTTTTTTGAAGGCGGGGCTATTTCCGGAGTTCGCCCGATGTCCATGGACCTCACATACAAGGCAATACTCTTCGCCCTTGCAGTCCTGCGCAATGTGTCCTTCCTGTCCACATCGGAGACACATCTTCAGCCTGTTGAGTCCAGTGCACTCCCTCGCCAAGTGTCAATACAGCCAGCACCTGTGGAATTTTGTTAGGTTGAGTCTCCTTTGGATTTTGCACTCGAGCATTCCTATGATGACCTTACCTTTTTTGATAAGGGTGTTTGAATGCTCCTCCGGTAGTAGGACAGTTGCAGCCTGACTATCGCCATAGGCCGGTCTCAGGCTACGGATCGTTGTTTCCAGGTTAGAGTCGCCTAGCGCGCTTTTTATTGCGCTTGTGATCTCGGCCTTGGCCGTGACAGCGTCCATTCCCTTTATGTGGAGAACGGTGTCGTCAGAAATGACACGTATGTCGAAATCCGGGCGCTTTCCTTTGATGTGGTCTTTAAGGGTCCGACCATTTTTACTTCTTACTTCCAGGAGGAGGTCCCCTGTTTTAGCCACCTTCTTGACTTTAGTTATCGAAACTCCTGGAAGGTTAGGGTTGACCTCTGCCCCTACCATTTATAGTAGGTCTGTGTAGGCACTTCCATCATCCTGTATGATAACGGCTTCTGTGGTCCTTCTTCTGTCGTTTGTCCTTGGAGGAGGACCCGTGGTTTAGGGTTGCGGAGCTCTTTTTAGAATCTCGGACCAAGTGGACTGCTGTGCCTGGGTCGTTCCCATAGTAGGCTGCGGTTTTTGGGGGCAGTAGACTCTAATAGTTATATCCGAGCGAGCGAATATATATTTCAGCTTTTTATTTGGGCCAGTCCTCGGTTCTGGTCTTATGGATCGCAAGATTTTTTTATCCATTTTTCTCCATGGTGGTCCTTAGCGCCGTAGTACAGTCAAAGAGGTCCTTTGGATCGGTGGCGGCGTTTGGATTTTTTTTGACAATCTAGTAGATAAACCTGGCTTTGGTGGTCTTGTCTCCCTTATCGTCGGGAATGCCGATGGAATGTCTCATGTAAACAACTTTACCTGGTTCTGGCTTCTGCTTGGCTGTTTCTTCTGGCCCTGCGTATATTGTTGTCAGAGTTTTTGGCACCCCCTGGTCCGGGTTTATGTTCGTGTCGACAAACCAGGCAATATCCCACTCCGTGGAGGTTTTAAGGGCGTTTCCGTGCCTTTCCTTGATCTTTCGGTATGCTAGCAGAGGCCAATCCATACTGGACACCACTTGGAAGTCCTCGTATGTCGTTCCTTGATCAATTTGTTGCAACAAATTTGTCAGTTGTTCTTCCTGCTTTGGTGGAAGTGTTTGCGTGCTTATGCTGCGCATTATGGCTCTCGGGCTGCTTTCTTCACGAATATTTTCGTCTGTCAGCACGTCCTGGTCATAAGTCGGGGTCTCGGCCTTTTCCCATTTGTGATTTTCCAGCCAATTTTGTACGGAACTTCTGTTCATGGTGTCTATGGTTTTTTTCATTCTTATAGCTAGTTCCTTTATTTCCTTTTTGGTATTTTGATTTTCAGAGACAATCTTTTTTAAGGTTTTAATTTGCTTCGAAATTGTTTCTATTGCCTGTATTAGAGTGAAGGCTATTGGGCTCTCTACTTTCCTTGTAGGTTCCGGCTGAATACATGATGTATTCAACAATTTCCGTTTTTTCGAGGAGTCCCCACCTAGCGAGTTACACTTTTGGTGCCCACCGTTCATGTTAAGCCTACTGTGTGCAGGCGCTTTGGTGTCGTGTCCCTCGAAAACGATTATCTCGGAACTTATATTTCTTCCTGTTCTTCCAGTAGCAGTTTCTTGTACTCCGGCCTGGTCACCTACCAGGAGTAGTGGACGGTCGATGGATGATGGTCGAGGGGAGCCCGCTCGCACACTCCCTGCACCGATCGGCACTTAAGTATCCCTCCTCTGCACCGTAAACGAATTTTCCTTATTTGTATGCATAGTCATAATTTTGAAGGCTGTCCGACCTAGGCCCGCGCCACTGGGCTTAGGGAACTTTTTTTGGTGAAGAGGATTTTCCCCTCTGTGCAATCTGCCCAATCTGGGACAGACCTGGTGGGATATAGGAGGGATAAATTTCAGTTTATGGTAGAATTAGGTTAGGACATTGTTTCCTCCCGGAATTTGTGAGTGGGAGAGAAACCAAGACTCGCGTGGGCAGGGTCGCATTCCTGAAGTAGGTCTATCCCTGCAGGGAGTACCTTTTTTTCTATTTATTTGTGGTTTGGGGGAAGCTCTACCAGCCTATGTGTGAGGCTCGCACTCACTAAACCCCTACTTCCACTTGGCTTTGAGTACGCCACCCCGGTATCGCTTGCGCATTCCTTCAGGGTGGGCAGCCCGGACGGTTGTTTTACCGCCCTAGTTAATCTATTTATCTTTGGTTTTCTCTCGTGATTCGCTCTTCTGACGAGCTCTTTCTTCTTCTTCCTTCCGTGTAATTATTTCACGGATTATACTCTGTATTCTAACCCAGTTTTCCTCGGACTCCAGCATTTTATTTACCAGATCGCTTTCCTCTTTAATTTCTGTTAGGCCCCTACGTTCTTTTTCCCAGCGCTTGCATTGGAGGATCGTGTGTGCGACGTTGTCTTCAGCTCCACAGTACTCACAAAATGTGTCCGTTGCTTTTCCGATTTTGAATGAATAATTACGGAAGCAGCCGTGGTCGCTGAGTAGTTGAGTCATGTGGTAGTCTATTTCTCCATGTGTCCTTGTGGCTCATTTATAGATATGTGGAATAATGCGCCTTGTCCATGTTCCTGTTTTTGAGTTATCCCATTGATTTTGCCAGGTCTCGTAAGTCAGGTCCTTGGCAGCTTTTTTGATGTCCTGTTTAGACATATTGCCTTGGCGTTTCAACGAATAGGTGTTTTTTCTCTGCGACACTAGCACCTCTATGGGTGGTATTCCTGCAATTACAAGAATGGCTTCCCTGGATACCGTTCTGTACGCACTACTCTTAGTGCAAGTTTCCGTTGCACTGTCGCCAGTTTGTTTCTTGTCTTTTGTACCATCATGGCCCTATACCAAATTGGTGCTCCACAAAGCATCACAGAGTGTGCTACCGAAAACAGTAACTTCCTTTTGCTGGCAGTGGGACCTCCCACGTTTGGCATTAGCCTTTCCAGCGCAGTGGTGGTTCTATACGCTTTCTCCGCCGCTTTGGACACATGGTCGCTAAACGAGAGGTTTTTGTCGATAATAACACCTAAGTACTTAACTGCACTTTTCGGTGATATTATGGTATCTTTGATCTTCAAAGTTATTTCACTTAACTGTCTCTTACCCGCCAATACAACGGCCTATGTCTTCTCTGGGGCTAGCTTTAGGTCCTTTTTCTCCAGCCACTCGTCCACCAGCCTCATTGTTTCGTTCGCCTTGTCCATTACTATGCTTTCGGTTTTTCCACAGATTGTGATAGCTAAGTCGTCCGCGAAACCGACTATCTCGACTCCTTTTGGCATTCTTAATCTGAGCACTCCGTCATACAGAATGTTCCACAAAGTTGGGCCCAGTGCAGAGCCTTGCGGAACACCGCTGGTGATTTCTAGCTCAAGTGTTTTGTTTTCTGACTGTATTGCAATTTTCCGGTTATCCAGGTAGCTTCTTATTATGCGGAGTAGGTATGCGGGGAGTCCTACTTTTGTCGCTTCGTCCATTATGTGTTCCTTGCAGAATTAAACGCGTTTCTGATGTCTAGTGTTATGAGGATACATATCTCTCTTGTCCTCCACGTTCCTGCTTTGGATGACCTCGCCGTTTCCACCACCTTTCCAATGGCGTCAATCGTTGACCTTCCAGGCCTAAAACCGAACTGTCTCTCGGACATGTTTATTTCCGCTCTTATTCTTACTACGAGGAGTTTGTCTGCCACGTCCAGAAGGCACAGTGGTATATATCCGGCGGCTTCATGAGTGTTATTTAGATTTTTTTTAAGTAGAACCAACTTCGCGACTTTCCATATCTTTGGGAATTGTCCTAGTTGGAGACATCTATTCATAGCCTCGAGTACGTATTCAGGTTTTTTACACGCTGCGAGTTTTATCACCTCCGGTGGAATTCCGTCGGGCCCTGGGGCCCTGTTATCTCGGATGCGATCTTTAGATATTCTTTGTTCTTCGAGGGTGAATTCAGGGATGTCGCTTACCGTTGGCTGCACCCAGTTCGGTACCTTATGTTTGGGAAAAAGAATGCCGGTTATTTCCATGATTTTTTCAATTGGGAGTTTTGGCGGGGGGTATCTAGCCTTTAACCCTCTTGTGACTATTCCGTAGGTGTGTCCCCACGGATCATCGTCTACCATCTGGCACAGTTTCTTCCAGTGTTCCTTCTTAGAGGCATTAATTTCCCTTCTTAAGCTTTTTTTCGTATTCTTATAATCCTCCCTGTATTTAGTTGTCTCTTCCTTGAGTTTAGGGTTTTTCTTGATGGTCCTCTGGAACTTTCTTCTTAGTGTGAAGCATTTTTTCCTAAGTTGGGCGATGTTTTCGTTCCACCAGTAGACTTTCCTTTTCTTTCCATTCTTTTTACAGTTTGGTAATACATCGTTGCAGAGTCTAGTGATGACCGCTACCATTTCCTCTGCTGTAATTTCCTGTGCTCTGTCGGTTTCTGTCTCGAGTCGTTTTGTCAGTTTTTCTTCGTTTAGGTGCTTGATTGACCAGCCCTGTGTAGTCATTGTCGTATGTGTAGTTGGTCTTTTTTGTCCGTTTGTATAGCGTAGTGTATATACCTATGGTCGCTTAGGGTTTCCCTGTCTAGTACCTCCCAACATTTCACTTTCCCCCCGAGCTTTTCGGTGAGAGTGAGATCTATAATGGATCGTGACGTTCTTCGTTCGTAGGTGGGCACATCTCCTTGGTTTTCTATATGGAGATCTAGTTGGGAGATCCAGTCAGAGACTAGATCGCCTCGCTCGTCCATTGTCCTACTTCCCCAGCTTGGGGATTTTGCATTAAAATCACCCGCAATAAGTTTGGGTTTCTTGTTTTTCCTTGTCATTACTCCGATTTCGTCGAGGGATTTCTCCAGTTCTTTAAGTTTCTGATTTAGGGAGAAATAGCAACTGTACACCACCAGGTTGCTTGTTTCCACCCAGGTAAAACCTGTCCCACTTCCACTACCCGTTATTATTATGTTCGCATTATTTATCCTGATCGCTGTGTCCATCTTCCCGTCTTTGTACCACTCATGTCCACTTGTTTTGTTTTTATTTGGTTCGCTTACGATTGTTATGTCGATTCCCATTTCCGCTACTGTTGCGTCTAGGAGGTCGTGTGCCGCTCGGCATCGCATCGCATTTATTTGGAGTATTTTAATCATTTTGTGGTGTGTGCCTCTGTTTGTCTTACGTCTGTGTTTTGTGGGGTCACTCTTTGTCCTTTACCCCACCTTCGCTTTCGTGTCTTTGTGGTCTCTTTTCCTCCCTATTTGGTGAGGCCGAGGACGATGGCTTGTGAGCGCCGCCTGCAGGACTGTCTCGCCGTTTCGATTTAGTTAGTTTCCTCGCCTTGGACAAACTGTGGCGGAAAAATTCACATTTGTCACTGTTGGCGCTGTGACCTTCTTTGTTGCTGATTGGACAGGATTTTTCGTTGCGGCAGTCTTTAGCTGTGTGCCCTTCCTTTCCGCACGCAAAACACAGCTTCGACCTGTCGGGTCCGTCACATTTCTTGGCCAGGTGTTCGTAGGACCAGCATTTGTGGCAGCGATCAATTTAATTCTTCTCTCTAGCGAGCACCGCACTAGTCCTACCTTTAGGTGTGGCTCTTCCATTAACTTGTCCGCCTCCTCCTTGCTTACCACAAGCGTAGCAGCTTGGGTATGATTTGCTTTAGGTCGTAATTCGCTTAGCTTTATCATTTTGTTATGTGTGTCCCCAATTTTATCTTTGACCGCTGTTAGGACCTCTTCTTTATCTGCTGTTTCGTCCAGGCCTTTTATGTGTAGAGTTTCGATATCTGTTCTTTCACCGGCCCGCTTCACTTTGGTACCATCGTGGAAAGCATCTGTGAGGGCTTTCCCTAGTTCCTCTATCGCATTTGCGTCTGGGTCAGCGGTGATTAGGACGTTACCTTCCCTTGAGCTCCTTATTGACCGTATGGCCTCCTTCGCGTTACTTCCGGCTGGGATTCGCTTAACGTCCCTTAGCGTGCTTAAGAAGTCCCTATTCTTGTTTTCTACGATGAGGGCCTCGGTGTTCCTCGGTTTAGGTTTTTTGTCTGTGTATGCCTGTTTGTCCTTTATTTCCTTGGTTTGTGTGCCCGTGGTATATATATCAACCTTGGTATTTGTACGTTGGAAAATGCCTTCCACCATTTTGCGCAGGCGTATAACAGACATGGCCTTTATGTGGTGCATAATTATCTTTTCCTCACCCATTGTTTCTTCTCTCAGTTTGCAGATTTTATCCCAGATGTCCGGGTCCGTGCCGTTATGCCTGATTTGGATGATCCTTTTTTGTTTTAGGTTCTCAAAGCCATTGTCATATTTGATTTTGATGTTTTGCTCGATTACAGCGAAGTCCTCTTTTGTGTGGTTAAGCTCCGGATACTTTCGATGATATAGCCTTTGGATGCTTCTTTCCATATTCGCATCCTCCGGTTCTACCAGGACTACTTTGACCTCTGATTCTTCAGCGTCCAGCGGGTTCCCGGTAATGACCTGTGATCGGGTATAGATTCCGTCGTCCCAGTCCATGTTCTCCACCTCTTTCAAATCTGTCAGATTCGCTAATTCCGGGAGGGTATGCAGCTCGTTTGTGGGAGTTTCTGTCCATGTACCTTTTGTGGTCTGGATGGAGCAGTGGGTCGATGAATGCGGTTTGATGTTTACCTGCACCTCTATATCGTATGTGGGAATTTCTACCTTCTCCCATATATGATCTTCCCACCATCTTTTGACGGAGTCTCGCTCAAAAACCTGTACGTTCCGTTGGAGTCTCTCAGCAAGTGTTCTTATCTCTTTTTTTGTGTTATTTGTACCTTCAATGGCCTTTGATATATCGGTTGCGTACTTAAAGGTCATCCTCATTGCCTCCATTATATTAAACGCTGTGGCGTCTTCCAGTCTTCTGATCGGGTGCACTTGGTCACAGTCCACCAGGTGACTACCAGAGGTCTTGGCCAGTTTCCTTTTCTTTTGTGGTCCTGACAGCGAGTTACAGCGCTGGTGCTGACTTTGGGGATTTAGCCTGCTATGCCGCAGTTGCTTGCCTGTACCTCCATTGTTATGTTTTCCAGTGGCGATTCCCACCCTATAGGTAGGCGTCGTGGCCTGGTCGCCCGTCCGCGGGCTTCGTTCCTTCTCTACATGGCGGGCGTTGGGTGTCTGAGCGCCCATCACCTGTTCGGCCGGCACTGGGAGTCCAAAACCCTGAACCGTGATTGAGAAGCCGCTATCGTTGTCCTTGTCCTGTGTTACATAATTGATAAGTGCCCCCCCCCCCCCGTATTCCGTGGAGCAGCGCCTGAAAGGTCAGGCGAACGGATTACCTCCTGTGGAGGACCGGTCCGGGGAAATTTATTTTTGTTATCGTCTTGCATTTTTAATAATTGCCAGATGGTGGGGATGCCACCTAAGACCTACTGGCTGGCCTAAAAAATGCAGCCGCCCATTCTGGGTCAGACGCTGCTGTTGTGGATTAACTTAGCTTCCTTCCTCACCTTTGACCTTACCAGCAAGGGTGGCCCTACCAGGAGCATAAGCTCCCGCTGGCATCGGTCTTAGGATCCTTGGAAGTACTGAGCCCTCTCACTGCGGCAAAGTGTTAATCCCTAAGAGAGTGCAGGGAGTACCTACCCGCTACCAAAATGACCCGTGCTCCCCTGACCCCTGGGAGGGCTCTGCCCCCCTGACCTGTGACCCTGGTCTTGATCTCGATCTGGCCCCTGGCCCCTGACCCCCGAGCCCTGGCCCTGGTCTTGATCTTGATCTGACCCTGACCTAACCACCTCCTTCTCTTCTGACCCTGGCCCTGGTCTTGATCTGACCCTGACCAACTAGTTCTGAACGCGACCGAGCGAGTATGTGTAGATGGCGCTGCGATTTATCAGCAGTTCTAAACGCGGCCGAGCGTAGATGTGTAGATGGCGTTAGGATATATTCAAAAATTCGCGGTTAGGAGGGTCGTTCATTCCCAACTTGCCTGTAAACGCGTGTGAAACTAATTAATTTTTTGGAAAATAATTTGCGTTTCTATTTTGATTTACCGTTAGACGTGACCCAATGTCCACCGTAGATAGGAAACCTCCTCTCTTATCAGCTACATACAAGCGTGTAACCAATAAATTATGCCGCTCTAATTAATTTCTCGATAAATAATCTGCATCTAGTCTGGTGCTGATAACAATTTGCCTGTCTCAACCTGTCTGTGGACACGCGCAATATCACCGAACTTCTAACGGTTTATTTTAATAAGCACATTAAAATTTTGATTTACCGTTAGACGCGGCAGAATATCGTAGATAACAACCCTGTTATCTTATCAGCGGTGCGCGAGCGGAGAAATAATCATCTTGTCGCGATAAAAAATATTTATGTGATGTTTGTTTAAACCCTTTTACCTCCCTTCTTATCAGCTACATACAAGCGTAGAACCAATAAATTATACCGGTCTAATTAATTTCTCGGAAATTTATCTGCGTCTATTCTGCTGCAGATAACAATTTAAATTTCTTAGAAATTGTGCGTTTATTTTATAATAAGCATATTCAAATTTTGATTTACTGTAAGACTTGTCGATTAGGTGCGACCAGACGTCTGGCGCTGATAACAATTTGCCTGTCTCAACATGTCTGTGAGCACGTGCAAGATTACTGAACTTCTAACGCTTTTTTGCTTATCTTATCAGCTGTATACAGCGTGGGGATAATAAATTATGTCGATCTAATTAATTTCTCGAAAAATAATCTGCGTCTAGTCTGGTGCTGATAACAATTTGCCCGTCTCAACCTGTCTGGATCACGTGGTACATCCAGCGGGTTTATAAGACCAACTGAGCTGAGAGTTATATATCAGTTCTGAACTAAACCTCACCGCGACAAGTCAACAGTTTAAAAATGTTCTCCAGTGCTCAATGCCCTAAAGTGTTTGGAAGGAAGGATGCTCTCTCAAGACATCTGAAAACCTGCGGTGAGTCTAAAATATATTATAAATATCCAATTCACAAGCTAATTTATTTTAATTTATAGAGGCTAAAATATATTATAAATGTGGCGTTTGCAACGTCCAATTTACAAGAATGGATAGCTGCAAACGTCACTAGAAGTAGCAGCACAACATCGATGAGCCCACCATCTCGAAGATGAGCTTAAATACACTCAAGGGAGCCCTAGAGGTTGACGAATCATATCATCCTCGACCTCGAAGAAGATAAAAATAGACGTACCAACTCCATCAACTCATCGCTGCGATATTTGCGACCAAGTCGACAGCATCTACAGGAGGCAGTGAAGCCATATCAGCAAGGCGTCATTGAAGTCTGCTCCAGCTTCAATAAAAGGGTAGCTAGCTATAGAATTAATGGTTCAGGGATAGATATAGATAGCTTTATAGCCAATTCGAGGGATACTGTTGCTATCACGATTGAAAACGTTATCAAGTCCTTTAATTCAAGTATCAAATTTAACATCGAACTCTGGTATTTACATAAATGAAAATAATCCCGCGGGCAAATTAAAGTCAGTCAATACAAAGTATCGCGAAATAACACCTAGCATGAGCAACTTTGTGGAAATTTACTATGATATGGGTGCCAAAATTAAAACCAAATGTAGCGAGTTTCAGGAGAAAGATTCGGGTTGGTCACTAAGGGAGATTTCCCATTTAAAAATTAATCTAAATAAATACAATCCAAGACGTGGGTCATCATTTATTGAACTACCGAAAGAGATTAGGGACAGGAAAGCATGCGTCAACGTTCAGAATGAAGACGAGTTTTGTTTTTTATGGAGTATTTTATCCGCGTTACACCCTGTAGATATTCACACAGATCACCCGGCAACATATCCTCACTTTTCTCAAATTTTAAATTACGACGGACTAGATTTCCCGCTTAAAGTTAAAGACATTTCTAAATTTGAACAGATGAATGACATTAGCATTAACGTTTACTGTTTGGAATTTAATTTCAAATCTAAACAACACGACGTAGTAGGACCAATTTATCATACTAATGACACTAGGGAAAGACATGTAAATTTGCTATATTTAGAAGAAGGGGTTAAAGGTCATTATGTTTTTATTAAAAATATTTTACGACTTGTAAGAAGCCAGATTTCAGTAGACTGTAGAAAAAAATATCTATGTTTTCGCTGCCTAACCTTCTTCTTAACGGAATCGACTTTTAAACGACATAGATCGAATGAATGCAACAAAATATATACTATTAACCGACAGAAGACCGTGTAAAAGATAAGAGAGATGATATGATGCCGGGGAATGTATTAAAATTTCAAAATTTTCATAGAAAAATGCGTATACCCTTTGTCGTATAGGCAGATTTTGAATCATAATTAAATCGATTTCCACATGTTCGCCGAATCCTCCCTGACAATGGCTATACAAATCAAACACACATCCACGTACCGTACAGTATCGCCTATAATATAAAATGTTCATTCGATGATTCATTAAGTAATTTTTTTACTTATACCGGAGAAGATTGTCCAAAATTGTTTTGCGAGAACCTCTATGCAGATGTTAAGGAATTCTACAGGAAACATTTAAGCGTTGTACTTCCTATGACTAAATTAACGGCACTTGAGCAAAATACTTGAGCGTTTTCCCATACAAGAAAATGACTCATTTGACAGACTGACTGAGACATCTTTACCGCTGACTGAAAATTACAAAAATTCATAGAATTATAAAGTTTGAACAATCTGATTGGCTAAAACAATATATTGACCTAAACACTACTTTGCGACAGACCGCAAAAAATGATTTGGAATTTTTTTCTTAATTAATGAACAACAGTGTATTCGGCAAAACCATAGAGAAGGTGAATAAACGAGTGGATGTAAAACTTGTTAATCATTGGGATGATATTGGTCGCAAACCTGGCGCGGAAACACTTCTCGCTAAACCGAACATGAGAAGTGTTTCCACGTTTACAGAAAATTTAGTCGCGATCCAATTTAATAAGTTAAAAGTTTGTTATAACAAACCGATTTATGTGGGTTTTACTGTTTTGGATTTGTCGAAATTGTTAATCTACGAGTTTTTTATGATTTTTTGAAGCCTAAGTACGGTGAAAAAGTAGCTCTGTGCAATTGTGACACCGACAGTCTCATTTTATTGGTCGAAACTGATTATATTTATGTAGATATCAAAGAGAAAATGTAAAAATTTGATACCAGCAATTTCTGACCTTATAACGTTTTTAACATGCCGCTGAAAAATAAATCTATGCTAGGCCTAATGAAGGACGAGGTGGGGGGCGAGATTATGCTCGAATTTGTTGGGATAAGAGCGAAGATGTATGTTCATTGTACATATAGGGATAGAGTTAATTGGAATAAAAAGGCCCACGGTGAAAAAAAGTGTGGTAGATAAAGATACTAGTGGCGAGGATTATAGACAATGTATGTTAACCGGACAAAAATATATCGCAAAGAGCAAATATTTAGAAGCTACAAACACGTCATATATAGAATAGAACAGAATAAAATTGCATTGAGTAGCAATGGCGATATACGTTACATTTGTCCTAACGGTGTGAATACTCTCGCATGGGGGAATTCTAGAATACCATAACTGTAAATAAAGCTTTTTATATTTATCCCTAAACCATTATATTCATTCATAATTTTTATATTATTTATTTTTCAATGTAATTGTAATTAACTAGCTACCCTTTTCTTAAAACTACTAGAAATGCTCAGATGTTATTCCATAAAGTAATTTTTGTATTGTAACTATTAATAGTGTATATATATATATATATATATATATATATATATATATATATATATATATATATTGTAAATTATGTTTATATACGTTTTCTTAAGCAACTTAAGCGCTTGAGGGATGTATTATTGATAAGAAAATACCTCGACACACAGGAAATAAGAAACGTAGGCTAATCAATTCATTACTTTTAACCGCAGAATTTTATTCAATGTGTGACAAAGAGAAAACATGAAGAATAGAGATGTAAGATTTTATGTTAACATATTTTTTCCTGTTAATAAATGGTTTTATAAAATATATTTCTATAGTAGGGAAAGATGTCATGTTTAAGATCCTCCACCTCCACTACCATGCGCATGCGCGATGACCTTTGACCCTAACCTTGACCTTGACCCCTAACTCGACCTTGGAACTTCCGGTTTCGATTTCCTGTTTACGGTTTAGACTTCCGGTTTCGACTTCCGGCCGCCATTTTCGAAACTTCCAGATGCGCAGGAAAATTTAAAAAATAGACGCGAGGCGGGGGAATTGAAAATTAGATCCTGTTGAGACAAATGAGATGTGTAGTTGGTTGCATACATCAACTGCACTAAATACATGAGACTAGGCAGACGGGGCTAGATCCATGTGACTAAATACATGAGACTAGATAGACGGGACTAAATACATGAGACTAGATAGACGGGACTAGATACATGAGAGTGGATACATTGGGCTAGACAGACGAAGCTAGATACATGAGACTAGATATACGGGGTTAGATACATGGGGCTTGCTAGACGGAGCTAGATACATGAGACTAGTTAGAGCTGGGATGCTGAAAATGACTGACATAAATTTGGAACTTTTCACGGACATACACATGCACCATTTTGTCTCCAAAGGCATTAGAGGAGGTATTTGCCAAGCCTCGTAGAGATACTATTGCGAATAATAAATACTTATCAGAGTATAATTCGAACCAGCCCATTAAATATTTAGCGTACTGGGATGCGAATAATTTGTATGGTTGGGCGCTGTCTCAACTGATGCCTTATGGAGGTTTTAAATGGTTGACAGAGACTGAAATTTTAGACTTCGACGTGACGAAAATAGGTGATGATTCACCTATTGGCTATATCATCGAAGCGGACATCGAGTATCCTGAATCGCTACAGACCCCACATAATGATTTACCATTTCTCGTTGAAAGCATGGCTCCACCAGATTCAAAATTTAATAACAGAAAACTTATTCCAAATTTAAAGGACAAAGAAAAGTATATTGTTCACTACAGAAATTTAAAACAAGCAATAAATCACGGACTAAAAATTACAAAAATTCATAGAATTATAAAGTTTGAACAATCTGATTGGCTTAAACAATATATTGACCTAAACACTACTTTACGACAGACCGCAAAAAATGATTTGGATTATTTTTTTTAATTAATGAACAACAGTGTATTCGGCAAAACCATGGAGAATGTGAATAAACGAGTGGATGTAAAACTTGTTAATCATTGGGATGATATTGGTCGCAAACCTGGCGCGAAAACACTTCTCGCTAAACCGAACATGAGAATTGTTTCCACGTTTACAGAAAATTTAGTCGCGATCCAATTTAATAAGTTAAAAGTTTGTTATAACAAACCGATTTATGTGAGGTTTACTGTTTTGGGTTTGTCGAAATTGTTAATCTACGAGTTTTTTATGATTTTTTGAAGCCTAAGTACGGTGAAAAAGTAGCTCTGTGTAATTGTGACACCGACAGTCTCATTTTATTGGTCGAAACTGATTATATTTATGTAGATATCAAAGAGAAAATGGAAAAATTTGATACCAGCAATTTCAGACCTTATAACGTTTTTAACATGCCGCTGAAAAATAAATCTATGCTAGGCCTAATGAAGGACGAGTTGGGGGGCGAGATTATGCTCGAATTTGTTGGGATAAGAGCGAAGATGTATGCTCATTGTACCGATAGGGATAGAGTTAATTGGAATAAAAAGGCCCACGGTGCAAAAAAGGGTGGTAGATACAGATACTAGTGGCGAAGATTATAGACAATGTATGTTAACCGGAGAAAAATATATCGCAAAGAGCAAATATTTAGAAGCTACCAACACGTCATATATACAATAGAACAGAATAAAATTGCATTGAGTAGCAATGGCGATATACGTTACATTTGTCCTAACGGTGTGAATACTCTCGCATGGGGGAATTCTAGAATACCATAACTGTAAATAAAGCTTTTTATATTTATCCCTAAACCATTATATTCATTCATAATTTTTATATTATTTATTTTTCAATGTAATTGTAATTAACTAGCTACCCTTTTCTTAAAACTACTAGAAATGCTCAGATGTTATTCCATAAAGTAATTTTTGCAAAAAATAATAATATATATATATATTGTAAATTATGTTTATATACGTTTTCTTAAGCAACTTAAGCGCTTGAGGGATGTATTATTGATAAGAAAATACCTCGACACACAGGAAATAAGAAACGTAGGCTAATCAATTCATTATTTTTAGCCGCAGAATTTTATTCAGTGTGTGACAAAGAGAAAACATGAAGAATAGAGATGTAAGATTTTATGTTAACATATTTTTTCCTGTTAATAAATGGTTATGTAAAATATATTTATATAGTAGGGAAAGATGTCATGTTCTAGATCCTGCACCTCCACTACCATGCGCATGCGTGATGACCTTTGACCCCTAACCTTGACCTTGACCCCTAACTCGACCTTGGAACTTCCGGTTTCGACTTCCGGTTTCGATTTCCTGTTTACGGTTTAGACTTCCGGTTTCGACTTCCGGCCGCCATTTTAGAAACTTCCAGATGCGCGGGAAAATTAAAAAAATAGACGCGTGGCGGGGGAATTCAAAATTAGATCCTGTTGAGATAAATGAGATGTGTAGTTGGTTGCATACATCAACTGGACTAAATACATGAGACTAGACAGACGGGGCTAGATCCATGTGACTAAATACATGCGACTAGATAGACGGGACTTAAAACATGAGACTAGATAGACGGGACTAGATACATGAGAGTGGATACATTGGGCTAGACAGACGAAGCTAGATACATGAGACTAGATATACGGGGTTAGATACATGGGGCTTGCTAGACAGAGCTAGATACATGAGACTAGTTAGAAAGAGACTAGAGAGACTGAACTAAAATATATAAGGGATTGTTTATTTTTACTTAATACAGACCAAGCTAAATACATGAAACTGGATAAGACTGAACTAAAATATATAATGGATTGTTTAATTTAACTAAAATATATTTTCGATTGTTTTTCTTATAATTTTTAATAATGTTTATATTTTTACTTTCATTATATTATCTACGTTTTATTTTGATTATGGCTTGTTGATTTGGTTCGACCCGATGTTTGTCAGACATAACAACTTCTTATCAGCGGTGCGCGAGCGGAGAAAATAATAAATTATGAAGCGTGGTCTAATGAATTTCTTAAGTTTGTATTTCGTTTTAATTTAATAAACATATTCACGTGAAACATCCAGCATTTAATTTATATAAACCAGAGTTCAATTTTCTTGCATCCACTTTTTACCTACTTGCATCCACTTTTCATCTACTTGCATCCACTTTTCATGTACTTGCATCCACTTTCCATATACTTGCATCCACTTTTCATCACGCTAAACAGGGTGTGAAGTCTATGTAACCCCACGCTAAACAGGGTGTGAGGTCTATGTGACCCCAAGCTAAACAGGGTGTGAGGTCTATGTAACCCCACGCTTAACTGGGTGTAAGGTCTATAGTGCCCCACGTTAAAGACGGCGTGAGGTCTATTTTTAGTCAGCTTTAATCAGCTTTTAATCAGCTTTATCCCATCGGGTTAGTTGTGTTAGTATTAGGCTAGGTTAGCATTAGGTTAGGCTACGTGAGGTTAGGTATGAAGCGCGCTTTATTCCTAACCTCACGTAGCTTAACCTAATGCCAGGTAGATAAGTCAGGTAGATAGATAGTAGATAAGCTAGGAGAGTTCTATACCAAAATCCCATAAGAATTTACATAGGGGTCTGGATTCGTTTTACTTCCAGTCGATGGAGGCGACTCGTCGAAGTAGGTCTCCAATTTCAACACAGATGTCCAGTAGGTCCGTGGAGAAGGTGTCCAGAGCCCGTGGAGAAGGGGTCGGGTGTCTAGCTCTTATTAGCAGGTAGTAGGGTCAGGTGTCCAGCTCTAATTAGCAGGTAGTAGGCTCAGCTGTCCAGCTCTAATTAGCAGGTAGTAGGATCCGTGTAGAAGTAGGGGGTGGAAAAATCAAATCTGGTGTCAGAACGGCTCTAGCATGCATCATAAGGGAGATACCGCTCCACCCTCCATCCCGTAGGGGCAACGCCATCTACACATATACGCTCGGTAGCGTTGAAAACTAAATTGTAGATAAGGTGCGTAGCGACATTCAAGGCTACTGGCGATTAAGACGTTTGGAAGACTGATTAGAAAAAAAATGTCAAACGTAAAATATAGTAATGTATAAATTAATTATTGCTGTTTAACAAAATAAAAATTAAAAAAAAAATCAGTCAGCTGGTTGTAGATAAGACGTGGTGAGGTTGCTATTAAGCGTTTAAAACATATAAGACGTTTGAGCGGTAGATTCGATGGGGCGGGATATTTGTAAAATGATCATATGGGTGGGGAAATTACTATGAAAATGTTTAATAAAAATAAAAATGTTTAATAAAAATATCTGGTTGATATAATATTTGCTGACTGTGATTATTTATGAAAAGTAACATTAGGAAATGTTAATCAATTTAATAATGATAAGAGAACCGCAAGAATTACAAATTATACTGAATATTTAAAAACATTATTACTCATTTTAGCTTAAAACTAATTACTGCCGAGAACTAATAAGGCATACGATAAAAATTGGAAAAATCAAAATCGTAAGTAATAACACTCATGTAATTTTTTTAAACTAATAGATTTTAAAGAAAACTAATTTCCATTAAATTAATTTAATAACAATAAGAGAACCGCAGAAATCTAAATTATACTGAATATTTTTAAAACATTATTACTCATTTTAGCTTCAAACTAATTATCATGATGTTGATTGGTTGTTTAATTTATAAATAATTATAGTTGGCCTTGTGTCTCAAATTGCTTGTATTCTTATGGACAAGTGTGACTTTAGCTGTGATGTATGAAAATTAACATTGTTTTACATATAAAACACGCACAAATTTATCCAGTTTTGAGGGCCAACGAATTCTCTCGACGCTAATTGGTTGATTAATTTCCGCGGATACCTATAAATATCGAGGAGGATAATTGCTGAAAATCATTCAGCGATAGTGCTTTGCAGCGTCTCAACGTCTCAAGTTTAGTGTCCAGTGTGTTTTTATAATTTTTTTTTCTCCAGAAATCAAAGGTATGTTCGCTTAATAACTTAATTAGAACCATAAGCTTTAGCTTAAACTACTTATTAGACATCAAGGTCGCGCGGAGCCATCTTCTAAACGCGTAGAGATATTATAAAAATTCGGAAAAATTAAGGATGCGCACACTAGATACACACGTGTTTAATAAGCTGTTAATTTTTTCGGTTGAATCCATTTGGACCTTAAACTAAAAAAAAAATGTTATGACAATATTAATCATACTACAACGGAAGTTACGGCGTGATAATGAGTTCGCTTATAAAATTATTTAATGGATATTTTGAAAATAAAATAAATTACTGTCATTAACAGCTGTAAGAAGGTTTATCATATCTCTTCAAGTTTTCATTTCAAATGTGATTAAAGTATTCACTATTTTAACATGTTAAAAGTTTTATACTAGATACTAATGCAAGCAATTTTTCACTTGTAGAATGGAACCAATAAAGAAAAATCAGTCTTTTTCAAGACTAGTGGAAGAGATGTGGAGCCGTCAGCCGTCCATCAGGAATGATCCGGCTATGATTGAACCTGCTATTAACGAGTGAGGAAGCATATTCGTGCTATGAATGCTGCCCTTAAAAATGCTACATCTGTCGGAGAGAAGCAGCGCATAATGGGTTGTACTGCCCTAATGATCGGTTTCCGTAGTACGCTGAAGGTAATGCGCGGAGTTAGAGGAGCTGGGTACCAACCATCCGCCCCAAACCGCAAAAATTACCGCAGTTCCAGAGTTAAATGGATTGACCAGAGCTCAGCTTTTACCTCCAGAATGCGAACTGGGGTAATTATAAATATGATTCATAAAGATCCTGCGGCTTTTCTTCAGGATGCTAAAGGCTTGTTCAAAAGTCGTATTACAAACATTCTGAAGAAAGAAACAGCTGTAAAAGTAAACGCGGTCTTCTGCAGGGAATTTGTAATAGCTAAAGCTGACGAGACGATTTACGATTTTAAATATATCATAACGAAGAGCTCCCCAATATATAGAGAAACAAATATCGAAGAATGGTTTGAGGTTGTTCGAAACTCTATTATCTCACAATTGGAGGAGTTCCAAGAAAAAGATAGTGGTTGGGCCCTCAATAAAATTATTAATATTACATTTAACATCAAAAAATTTACACAGCAACTGGGGTCGTCATACATTGAGCTACCCCTAAATATAAAAGCTAAGAAAGCATGCATAAATGTCAAAAATGACGATGACGCTTGCTTTGCATGGGCAGTAACATCGGCACTCCATCCCGCCTCATGCCAAAGAGACCGCATATCATCATACCCTCACTATGCCACCATTCTTAATCTAAAAAACATAACAATGCCAATGACAATTAAACAAGTCCCCCGTTTCGAGAATTAAAATGGTATATCAGCTAATATTTACATACTAGAGAAAGCCGGCAGAAACAAATTTAATGTTACCCCTACATACCTGACCAGAAACAAGCAGTTGAAACACGTCAACCTTCTCATGCTTCAAGACGCATATTATGATGAGGATGAATATTGTGATGATGCTCCCCAACCTCGATACCACTACGTGTGGATAAAGAACCTTTCCCGTCTTGTTTCAGCACAACTTAGCAAACGCAACGGACAAAAATATTTTTGCGATCGTTGTTTCCACTACTTCAGAACAGCAGACAATTTAGAACTTCATGTTGAAGATTGTGTAAAAATGAACGAGTGTAAAGTACGTCTGCCAAAACAGGGTGAAACAATTAACTTTAAAAACTATAAAAATAAGGAGCCAGTGCCGTTTATTGTATTTGCCGACGTGGAATGTCTGCTTGAACCCGTTTGTAATAAAAAAATCAATTAAAAACGGAAAAACTACAAACCCATACCCCATATAGTATCGGTTATTATGTTAAATGCTCCTATGATGACAACCTTAGCTTTTATAAAGCTTATCGTGGCACCGACTGTCAGCAATGGTTTGCTCAGGAAATGAAACAGCTGGCCGAGGATGTTGAAACTGTGTTTCTTTGTCCTCTACCTATGGAGCCTCTTACTCCTTCACAGAAAGCTGAATTTCGTTCCTTCTCACACTGTCACATATGCGAGCAAACATTCAACATAAGCGACATCAGAGTCAGAGACCATTGTCACCTTACCGGTAAGTATCGGGGTGCTGCACATGAAAAACGCAATCTCGAATATCGGGATAGTCATGTTATCCCGGTTGTTTTCCACAATTTAAGCGGTTATGATAGTCACTTTATTATTAAAATTCTTGCTAAAGATTTTGAGGGTCACATCGACTTACTACCTATTAACAAAAAACGATATATCTCATTCACAAAACATGTAGACGGAAATTTAGTTAAATTTAGATTTATAGATTCTTTTAGATTTTTAGCTGAAGGATTATCAAAATTAGCGTCATATTTAAAAACTCCAAATTTGCAGTCACAATTACTGAATTAAACGAAATTAAAATAGATTTGCTTACACGCAAAGGTGTTTTTCCCTATGACTATTTAGATTCATGGGAAAAACTTATGAATCCCTACCAAGACAAAATTACCTACCAAGACAAAATTTTACAATTCGATGACAGACACTGACATAACTGACGACGATTATGCAAATGCCTACAAAGTGTGGAACTCTTTCGTTTGTCGAAATTTAGGTGACTATTCCGATTTGTATCTGAAAACAGATGTCATGTTATTGGCTGATGTATTCGAACAATTCCGCGCGAGCTGTTTGAAAACCTATACCTTGGATCCAGCACACTATTTCACCTTAACCGGGTACACTTGGGATTGTATGCTGAAACTGTGCAAGCCAATCTTGAATTACCTAGCGATATTGATATGGTAATGATTATCGAGAGAGGTATTCGAGGTGGGCTGAGCCAATGTTCTAAGAGGTATTCAGCAGCTAACAATAAGTACATGCCGAATTATGATGCAGAAAAACCGTCAATATACTTAATGAATGATGACATCAATAACCAGAACGGCTGGGCGATGTCACAACACCTTCCGTATGGCGGTTTTGAGTGGATAGAGGGTGATTTAAGTAACTTCAATTTTAATGTACCTGCAGGCAATCCTCAAGGATACATTTTAGAGGTTGACCTAGAGTACCCTGATTCCATACACAATCCGCATAACGATCTCCCATTTTGTCCTGAACACCTCACGCCACCAAAATCTCGTGAAACAAAATTATTGGCTACCTTATACAATAAGGAACGATATGTTATACACTATCGCAACTTGCAGCAAGCGTTAGAAAACGGTTTAAAATTAGAAAAAAATCATCGCATTTTAAAATTTAATCAGTCAGTGTGGCTTAAATATATTGATTTTAATACTAAATTGCGTACGAACGCGTTGAACAATTTTGAGAAAAATTTATTCAAATTGATGAATAACGCGGTTTTCGGTAAGACGATGGAAAACATCCGAAAGCATTCCAACGTAAAATTAGTATCAAAATGGGGGGAACGATACGGTGCCGAGGCTTTATTATCAAATCCAAATTTCAAATCATCAACAATTTTAGATAAAAATTTAGTGGCCATTGAGTTAAATAAAACCGAAGTTTACTTTAATAAACCAATTTATGTGGGTATGTGTATATTAGACATATCAAAATTAAAACTATACGAGTTCCAGTACTTGTATATGAGAAATAGGTTTGGTGATAGGGCGCGAGTCTGTTACACCGACACCGATTCGCTCATATACGAAGTGGAAACCCCTGACATATATGAGGTGATTCGATGTGATGTTCAAAATTATAATGATACTAGCGACTATCCTGATAACAATATCTATGGCATCACACTTTTAAATAAGAAGGTCTTGGGTATGATCAAAGATGAAAACTCCGGTAAGGTGATGACGGAAATGGTAGGAGTGCGCGCAAAGATCTTTGCTGAACGTGTAGATGGAATTGATACGGTTAAGAAAGCGAAAGGTGTGAAGAGGCACATTGTGAAAAACAACATCACGTTTGACGATTATTTAGAGTGTTTGCAACAAAACAAAGAAACAGCAGTTGAGCAAAAGCTCTTTAAATATGATAAACATGAAGTTTCAACTGTGCGGCAAACAAAGATTGCTCTCAGCCCTCACGATGATAAACGTTACATTTGTCCTGACGGTATAAATACTTTGGCATGGGGGCATTGCTCAATCAGAGAATCATCTTAAAACAAGAATTTAATTCATATATTGTAATTAATCATAATAATCACTTATTATATTTGTTTAAAGTTTTTCCACATGTAAATAATCACTTATTTTATTTGTTTAAAGTTTTTCCTTGTGTAAATAAAGTCTATATTTCAATTTGATAATGGTAATTGTTTAAAGTTAAGATAAGTAATAATTAAGATAATGGTAATTGATGTTTGTTTAAAGTTTTTTTTCCTGCAGCTCTTAATAAATTTTATATATGTATTACGATTTTTTTCTTTTCACCCACTTTATACGTTTTCAGACTGAACACGAAAGGATGTATTATCGATTAGAGAACCACAGAGAAAGCAATTTAATCTTTACTTTAATTTTTTTTTTGTCAAAGGAAGATTTGGAGGGTATAAAAAGATAAAATTTAATCAATAAAAAATTATTCTCTATTATCACAATTAATTATACGATAATGTCCCCACGCTAATGATTCAGCATTGTTTATCCAGTAGCGTGTGTTATCCCAGTAGAAGGAAGATTTTAGAATCTCATCAACAGACCAGCACCCACGCGACAATTCATAATTTTTAATGTTCAATTTTAAACACAGCATTATATCATCCTCGGAGATTTTAGCGCAGAATATTTCCCTCACGTGTTTGTTATACCAATCCTTCAAGTTTTCATGTTGTGATAATTGGATAAAATTACACAAATAGTAGTAATTCTCATCATTCGGTCGGCGGGTAAACAATTCTATAGATATCGATAGAGGTGATTGGACTAGTTGCAGCATTCGATTCATTTCAGCTTCAAACGGAGTAAAGCAGTATTCAACACCAAACTTGTCGACACTCATCATTAATTTGAACTATGAATACGCGATTCACTCTATTATATTAGCCTCTCGTAATTCCTCTTCAATGGCTACAATTTCATTCTAATGGGATGTATTTCCAGCACTCTTAGATGCGTGTAAAAGACACAAACGGTCTACTAACTCTTCAAGGCTATCCCAGTACCGATATTGTACTCTAGGTATATTATTCTTTTGAATGTTCAAAAATGAATCAAACAGACCCCTTCCAGATGGGGAGGAACCTGACCAGGAATGTATTCGAGGAGCGGCTTTTTCAAAAAGTGGTTTAATTATGTTTCTATATTTATATGTTTTAGTTCCTTGAATCTGTGAATTTGGATCGTAATTTCTCCGCAGCACATTGGTTCTTTTCAAAATATCTTTATAATTGCGTTTGTTTTATGCATTGCGTTTGTGTATGCATTATCATTATAACCAATAGACTTTTTCTTGAAAAGTAATTCCTATAGACCTGGGGTACCGATGTATTTAATCCCTTCTATTTGTAAATCTTTTCCGAAGATCTCGACATTTGATTTTCCAATGGTCCATTTATCAGTATTTAGGTCGATATTATTAACATTTCTACATATTGTCTCGGTAGAGGAGCATAAGCTTCTAAATAAGACTCTGTAGCTTAAGGGTTTATATCTTCGATGAACGTTTGATACATGTGTCGATCACTTTCAAATACATTTTCATCTGCATCATCATCTTGAGGTATATCTTCATATGAAATTTCCTGTTCGCGTGATAAAAAATCTACTCGCTTAGGTTTAGGTTTTTGTATGAAATTAGTTGCTTTACGTTTAGCTCCAGCTTTATTAACTCCATCAACATTTTCCGGTTGTGGTTGCAGGTTTTTGGATGAGGATAATTTAGGAATCTCTTGTTTTATATTTGAAATATTTTGTAATTGCGGTTTTTGTAATGTGGCTATTAAATTTTTCAAAGGTTCGATTAGAGGTTTATAAGTTTTATTTAGCAGTTCATCTTCTTCGGTTCTATTCAATTTAATAGCGAGTGACTTTTTACGAATAGCTTATTGAACATCAATAAGTCTTCGTTTAACATTTCTACTTATCATATTGTATTTTTCTTTATAACAGGTTGAAACAGGTATTAATCAGGTTTAATCAGCTAATAAACATGTTTGATCAGCTAATAATCAGATTTGATCAGCTAATAATCAGGTTTGATCAGCTAATAATCGGGTTTAATCAGCTAATATACAGGTTTAACCAGGTTTTATCAGATAATTATCAGGTTTGTTCAGGTATCAATTAGATTTAATCAGGTAATAGTAATCAGGTTTAATCCGATAATAACACTTTCTCCTTCAACACTTTATTGTATACTGACTATCTGAATCTATTTACGTATTATAATATACTGATCTAAATATTTACGATATCTCCCCTTATCAATATCACAATCTTTATCCACCGTTATAAAACTGTAAGGCTCTGTCCAACATGCTGATCACATTTTCTTGAATTTACCGAAAGTTATATCACCGCTTATGTGATCGTTGTAAACATGTTTAAGATTTAAATCATCTTGTTTGAAGAGTATTATAAAATTAGCATTATCACGTATGAGGTGTTTGGGTATACGAGTATACGTTTTTTCATAAATTGAAAGAATCAATATTATTGTGTCGCCCCATGCTGAAATATTCTCGTATCACATCATGTTTATCGCTAGCCACATCGTCGAAAATGAAAATCGAATCAGGTTTTGCATCACTGGGTTTCATAATGTCCACATTCTCTTTAAATGGAAAATATCCAACGCCCTTGAGTGGTTTTAAAACTTTTTCAAGGAACTGATATTTCGATTGGTACAGTGATTTTGAATAGACATACACATTTTTATACTTTACACCATTCTCATCAAACAGTAAACTCAACATTACATTAGATTTGCAACAGTTTGATGGACCGCAAATTAAGCATCTCAACGTATTCGGTAGTAAAATACCATGACGCATCTCTTTCGTGAGCGATATACCTTTACCAATACACGTATCAAGATTTATGATAGGTAGAGATAGTTTCTGTTTAACGAATCGCATGATACTAAAAATATATAATGCTCTACAACTGTATATAAACTTATTATAACGTGTACACATTCATAACAACATGTACGCTGGAAGAGGTATCATCAATTCACTCATCAACAAGCTGCCGTTCGAGATACATATACCTGGAGGTTATAAGTATTGTGGACCGGGTACTAAGTTGGAGAAGCGTATAGCAAGAGGTGATTCTGGTATTAATCCTCTAGACAGTGTATGTAAAGAACACGACATTGCCTATACACAAAGTAACAAAGAAACCTTCCAGTGGAAAGGAGAAGAGTAGAAGCAGAAGACGCAAAGTTCGGTGAAAAAGCAGCTGCATTATCTGTTGCTACCGCTTTGAAAATTAAACGAAAACTCGGAATGGGTATTAAGAGGAAAAAGTAGAAGAAAATTGCACTAAATAGTGGAATTGTATCAAAAGTACACAAAGCAATGAAAAAATTCAAATCATTGGATGAGCGAGAGGGTGGTAAAATTGCTCTTGCGACTTCTAGTGCGGCAGTTAAGGAGGCAGGTGGTCGTAGAAAAGTTCGTACTCCTCGTGTAATCCCCATATCGAAACAAGGCGCAATTCTACCGCTGATACCACTGTTTGCGGGGTTAAGCGCCCTTTGTTCGCTAGCAGGTGGTGCTGCTGGAATTGCAAAAGCTGTGAACGCTTCCAAAGATGCTAGAAATAAATTGGCCGAATCAGTGCGACATAACAAGACAATGGAAGCAATTGCAATAGGTAAAAGTGGAAGTGGATTATATCTCAAACCATATCGAAAAGGTTTAGGTTTGTATTTAAAGCAATCCCCTAAAAACTACTAAGTAAGCAACCTCAACGTCCGCTCACCCATATAGATATTCAAAACTATGCTGCACGAGAACACATTAAGCATTTTCGTGGTGTATTTATGCGTGACACTCTTCCATCAACAAAACCTCACCGTAACGAGTGTGCAGTAATAAATTTAGATTCTGTTAAAGGAGTGGGCACTCATTGGGTAGCGTATAGAAAGCGTGAAAATTTACTTACATAGTTTGACAGATCCGGTGATCTACAACCGCCCACAGCGTTGTTAAAATATTTTCGTGGGAGCGAAATAGTATATAATCATGATAGATATCAGAAATTTAATAGTTACAATTGTGGGCATTTATGTCTGCAATTTTTAGCGGAATAAAGTCAGTCACAGCTATATAAATTCATCAGTCATGTCTCAGACATTCACACTGCAAAGTAATACAAATGTGCTCTCTGTGAATTATTACCCGCCGATAGAACTGAACCCTGACAAGTTTTATTGCCTAGGACTTGTTGGATTTTACACATACAATACTATTCCGAATATTGAAGAAAATAGGAATAATCTGTTTAAGTAAGACAGTGGAAAGCAGATTAAAATACCGGCTGGTTCGTATGAGATAACTGACATTGAACTCTTTTTACAAAATCAACTGATTGGCGCTACCCATAACGATAAGGTTGAGCGTGATAAGGTGCTATCAATTAAACCAAACAATAGTACGCTAACGTGTGAAATAAACAGTAAATACCAAATTGATTTCTCTGATAATCACACAATAGATTGTAGATGTGGTGACGACTTGTACTGCGAGCTTTATAGATCTATTGTACCCCACCCTCCTCCTCCAAGTGTTGGTGTACTTACCCATTTAGAGCGCCTCCTCTAATCCTGATTCCTTTAGGAATCTCAGGATCTGGGTGGGATTCAGGGCCTGCAGCTCCTCTGTGTTCAAGCAGTGAGCCCCAAGGTACATCTGTCTCTTGCGGAGTAATGCTCCGCAGTCTTTGAACAGATGTATGGGGGTTTCCTCTGCTGAGCCACAGAATCTGCATCCATCATCCTCCTCTAGGCCTAGGGCCTTGAGATGTTTCCTAAGTCTGCAGTGTCCCGTCAGGGCTCCTGTCAGAATTCTAAGCTTGTTCCTGCTTAGTTTCAGGCAAGCTTTAGTTCTTTTCTGGTTAAAAGATCCCAGCATCACTTTGGATTGCCTTAGCCCTGAAAGTTCTTCCCAGGTTTTCATCCATTTTTCTCTTATTTCTTCATCTAAACTTTTGCGGATGGTGTTCACGCTCATACCGCAAAAGGGTTCCGGACCTATAAAGGGGCTACTGGATCCCTTGTTTGCTAGGTGATCGGCTTCTTCGTTTCCGTCTATACCAGTGTGCCCTGGTACCCAGTATAGCGTTACTTTATTATCCCTGCCAAGCTTGTTCAGCTTCCCCACACAGTCCCATACCAGTTTGGATCTGATGGTGTATGAGCTAATGGCCTTGATGGCTGCTTGGCTATCTGCTGCTCTGACAGGATAGCAATTCGTTTTTTGCGGTAATTCCTGTCGAGGTTAAACTGTGCACATCTTTCGATTGCGTGTACCTCTGCTTGGAAGATACTTGGGGATGTTCCCATGGATTCGAAGTATCTGGTACGAGGTCCAAACACTCCTGCACCAGTGCCTTCCTTTGTCTTCGAACCATCTGTATGCTGAGGATTCGTCGCTCCAATCGGCTTTACTACTACACATTGCTGTGTAGTTTTTCTCGAAGTGGTATTTGCATACCATTTCGTCTTTTGGTACTTCCAGCCAGGGGATCTTGGCAGCGAGGCTGTTTCGGTCTCTGCTCCCGATTATTTTGCCTCTGCCCATTCCTTCCTTGCTGAACCTTACGATCGCCGATCTGGCGGTGCTCCCCACCACAAGGTGCAGCGGAGTCAGATCCAGCAGCAGCTCCAATGCTGCTGTCGGACACGACCCCATCGCCCCCGTGATGCAGACACACGCCAGTCTTTGAATCTTCTCAAGCTGTTTCCTCATAGAAGCCAGCTTGATTCTACTTCCCCACGCAACCGCCCCATAAGTGATTGCAGGTCTCACTATCATGGTGTACATCCATCGCAGGATAGTGGGGTTTCAACCCCACGTTTTTCCTGCCAGATTTCTGCACACCATTAGGGCGCGTTTGGCTTTACCTACCACTGCCTCAGCGTGTCTATTCCATAGGAGTTTGCTATCTAGTGTAATACCCAGATACCTTATCTCCTGTTGGTATTCTACTGCCTTCCCATCTATGAGTATGGGATGTAGGCAGTTTAGTTTTCTTCTTCTAGTAAATGGTATCACCGTGGTTTTGCTCGGGTTAAGTCTCAATCCCACTGTTTGACACGATCTACTAGTTACTTTGAGGCCTCTCTGAACAATTTCACAGAGCGTTCCCTCAAATTTTCCTCTGGCCATTATGACTATGTCATCGGCGTAACCTTGACATTTGATGTCTAGGTCGTTTAGCCTAACCAGTAGTTCATCAACTACCAGGCTCCACATTAGCGGTGATAGTACACCTCCCTGTGGGCACCCTCGAGTTGTGGAGATCTTAATGGTGTCTTTTCCCACTTGTGTCTCCGCCGTTCTAGTTCTCAGCATTTGTCCCATCCACTTTGAGATAGTGCTGTCGATATTCCTTCTTTCGAGGGCCGCCCTGACAGCCTCGTGTGAGGTGTTGTCAAAAGCTCCCTCTATATCCAAGAAGGCACATATCGCTACTTCCTTTATCTCTAGTGCTGCTTCTATTTCGTTTGTCAGCTGATACAGGGCGGTTTCTGTGGATTTCCCTGCTCTGTAAGCATGCTGACTCCTGTGTAGTGGTGTACCTACCAGCACTATAGTCCTAAGGTAATTATCAAACACCTTCTCCATTGTCTTTAACATAAAAGATGTTAAACTAATGGGTCTAAATGACTTCGGTTGAGTGGTGTCTTTCTTCCCCACCTTCGGTATAAATACCACCTTAGCCCTTCTCCATAGCTCCGGTATATATCCGAGCGCTAAGCTACTTCTAAAGATATTTAGAAGATACGGCATTAGTTCTCTCTCTCCCTTTTGTAGGAAGGCAGGAACTAGTCCGTCCACACCTGGGGCCTTAAAAGGCTGGAAAGTGCCGATAGCCCATCTGATTCGGTTTTCCGTACAGATGGACGCTGCCCTCTTCCAGTCGGCCCGACTTGTATTCCGTGGTTGCATCAAGCCCTCGGTCTCCCTGTATCCTCTACATCCCGGAAAATGGGTTTCTAGTAGGAGGAGAGCTCTTTGCTCTTCATCCTCCGTGAAAGTCCCATCCGGTTTCTTGAGAGTGGTTGTCATTTCCACTCTATCATTCGCTAGTGCTTTGTGCAGTCTAGCTGCCACCGGCGTGGATTCTATGTTTTCACAGAAGGTCCTAAAGTTTTCCCTTTTTGCCCTTCTGATCTCTTTGTTGTAGATGGTAAGCACCTCAGAGTATTCTAGCCAATTTCCGTATTGCTTGGCTTTGTTGAAAAGCCTACGTACTTTTGCTCTTAATGTAGACAAATTTTTGTTCCACCATTTTTCGTCCTTATGCTCCTTCACGGTTTTTACCGGGCAGCTGGATTCAAATGCCGTGGTGATTGCTACATTTATTTCTCCTACAGCCTGCTCCAGCACGGTGTAGTGTTTGATACTACCCCGCACTGTCACCTGCTCTAGGTTTTCTTTTAGTTGGGAACTAAACATAGGCCACACAGTTTGTCTGGGGTTTCGAATGGGGGTGTTTTCCTCACTCGCTACTTCCAGCTCAAACTCTATGATCCTATGATCTGACATTGAGGGCTCGCTTGAAACCCTCCACTTTTTAATTAGTTTACTTACGTTAGCGCTACCTACCGTAATATCAAGTACCTCATTTCTGACTTTAGTGACAAATGTTGGTGTGTTCCCAACGTTGTACACAATTAAGTTCTCTTTAATGAGGTATTCTAAAAGGTACTCACCCCTCTTATTAGTGTCCGTGCTGCCCCACATCTCATTGTGTGCGTTCGCGTCACATCCCAGGATGAGTGGCAGCCTTCTCCTAATACAGTGTTCCACCAGCTTTTGTACTTCAATGGGTGGTATGCTGTTACCATCGCCAGGGAAGTATGCTGATGCGATCACTACTTCGCGGTGGAGACCCTCGATCTTGATGAGGGCCTGAATCGGTACTAAATCCCGCGTTAAAAATTCTGAAAGACATAAGTAATTTATGCCATTTCTTACCATAATGCAAGTTCTAGGGGAGACCTCACGGCTGTCCCATACCAACTTACATTCCCTGTTGCTAAGGCCTCTGATCTTACCTCCGTAGGTCCAGGGTTCTTGAAGCAGCGCTACCTCTAGGTGCTGCTTGGTGAACATCCTAGCCATCACAGCTGAAGCTGCTTTGGCATGATGGATGTTTGGGCTATAATAACTTGGGCTATTTTGGTGCGCCTGCTGGTCATTCTTGTTTTGTGACAGGAGGCGGCAAGTCCTCCTCTGTCCCTACAAGAACATCTACCTCTGCCTCTGTAGACATGGCTGGACTGCTCATGTCTACGAGTGTGAGGTCAAGGTCGTCTTCCCGGGAATCCGGGCTGACTTCCTTGTTCTCTGTGTCGGTTAGGTCCCGTACACATGGATTATTTTTGCTTTTGGAATTCATATAAATTCCACGAGTCGCAAGGGAACTAAGGTCCACCACATCAGAGCCCCGCTTGATAGTGGTAAGGCTGGATACCCTCTGAGGTCGCCAGGTATCAGAGGGGCTTCGTAAGCGATGGCCGGTTGCCCTTGGCCATCAACCAGTCCCTTTGGCACGGGTCGCATGACACCTTGGGATTAAGGGTTTGGAAGTTCTTGGTTGTTCGCCCTCCGCCGAACGCCCCGACCGGAGTTGTTCCCGTCGTGACGTCCAACGGTATGTTGCGAAACTAAGCCCTCACACCGCGACAAGGTGACTTCCACGTGAGGGAATCACACAATAGGGAGTTTGTTAGGCTTTTCTAAAAGAAAGTTGGTGGCTAATCAATTACATGAATCAGATTTACCGGTAGAAATTATAAAAGTTAATAGTATTCGAGTTGAGTGTAACATTGTGCACGGCACTTATTACGATAATACATTATCACATACTATATTTGAATTCTCGCCTAGTGTTGATCCAGATTTTGCAATAAATATTGAACCACGAAATATTATTTATCTACCAATAAACGCTCGAGCAATAGATAACATCACATTGATAATCCTCGATCAAGCCGATCGACCTGTGAATTTTAGTGTTGAAAAAATACTAGTGCGTTTAGAGTTGAAGAGTATTAAGTGAGAGAGAGAAATGGGGATTAATTTCCATAGTAACCATATAAAAGTAGACATTACAAAACACAATTCAATCAGTCATCATTTAGCTCGTAAAGTGTTAACACCTCGTAATGTGTTAAAAAATAAACTATTTTCTCTAGGGTATACGTTAAAGCGATAGTAACAATATGGATAAAATAAATATATCTTCCAAAATTCACTACGGAGAGACTATTGCAAAGAGTGAATTCCACACATATCATCCTCTAGCTCAAAATTATAGAAACAATGATGAGATTCGTATAATGATACAACACCAAGCCATTTACACTTGTCCGAGTGAAAGTTATATTTATGTGAGTGGAACCGTTAAATTTCCGGGGCTGATTCCACCTGCAACTGTACACAACTTTAAGCCAGTGAAAAATGCATATGCGTTTTTGTTTGATGACATCCGTTATGAATTGAATGGAGTTGAAGTGGACAAGAATCGTGATGTAGGCATCACAAGCACAATAAAGGCATTACTCTGCAACACTAAGCGAGAACAGCATGTACTTGATCTTTGCAGTTGGGCAGACAATCCTACAACTGTTACATACTTTGATGACAATAAAAAGTTCTATGCTCTAATGCCATTGAAATATTTATTGGGTTTTGCTGAGGATTATACAAAAATATTAATTAGTGTGAAGCAGGAATTAATACTACTACGAGCTAGAACTGATGTGAATTGTTACAAAGGGGACGCAAATATAACGTTCAATATTGATAAAATTTACTGGCGAATTCCTCATCTCCAACTCAACCATGAAGTTCGATTGAGTGTCTTGGATAGACTCAAAGAAGATAAACCTATATTAATGCCGTTTTGTAGGTGGGAATTGCATGAACTACCCTCCTTAAAAACTACCGACAGAGATATCTGGTCTGTAAAAACATCTACGACTCTGGAGAAACCACGATATGTTATAATTGCACTGCAAGAGGGTCGACAGGATAGTCATATAAGAACCGCATCCAAATTTGATAATGCATCACTGCGAAATATGAAAATTTATCTAAACTCAGATTCATATCCATATGATAACTTAAATCTTGATATGTATAATGGTGATTATGCACAACTCTATTATATGTATGCCACTTTCCAAAACAGTTACTATGGTGGTGGTACACTTGAACCGATATTAGACATGAGTCAATTCAAGGAACATGTTCTTTTTGTGTTTGATGTATCTAAACAAAATGAAAGCATTAAATCATCTACGGTTGATTTAAAAATTGAATTGGAAGCTACGAAAGCATTTAATTCAAACACTCAAGCCTATTGCCTTATTTTGTGTGATGCAGTCGTTGAGTACACCCCATTGTTTGGAATAGTTCGAAAATTAATTTAAAACTCTTGATGAAGAAAAGTGTATCATTTTTAACAAACTCTGATGGTGTAGATATTGTTGAAATTTTTATTATTGAATCTCAGTGTGAATTTAGAAGCGGTATCGAGTGGTTGAGGGAAGCTGCAAATCGAGTACGTTTTCGTAGAAGAATCAATCATTTGTAGAAGTTGGTGGGGCCAATACTGAGAAAGAAGCATATTGTCCATATGGCTAGACGATTTATAATCGATGTTTAAGGATTTAGTATGACTGGAAAATTTACACCGAAAGAACTTTCAATCAAATCATTCGATTTAGATAATGTAGATACCTACCTATTCAAACCATCAACACCTTTCAGATCTCTTAACACAGCAGATAAGAAACAAGTTCAATGGTTAGAAAATTACTATCACGGTCTTAAATACAGCGCTGGAAATCTATCACTAAATCTGTTTCAAAATATTTTCAAGTTTCAAATTCAGCATTCAGATAGTTTTAATATTATTTTTGTAAAAGGGTATTCGAAGAAGTTACTATTAGATTCTATTTTCAATTCCTACTTACATTGCAATGAATATATTGTTATAAATTTAGAAGATGATGAATTTTAGGATTGTACCAATTTAATTAAAATGAGATATGCATGTATAAACCATATTAACGAATACTATATATGCGTGCAAGAAATGTTGAATGTTTATATAAGTATTTAAATGTATTGATGTAAATTTAAAATGGCAGGCACTGTAAAACATTTAACAGGTTCTTGTAACAAGGCCATGCGCACATCATGCAAAGTCGTGAGCAGGATAGGTAAGAGCAAACCACGGTGGTGGACGCCGTTAATAAGCTCCCTAAGAAAGGAATGCAGGAGGCTGTTCAACGAGGCAAAAAGCACCAATGAGTGGACTGCCTATAAAAACAGCCTACGGAATTTCAAAACGGAGGTTAGGAAGGCCAAAAGTCATCCTTTGATCGGCTCTGCCAGCAAATAGAGGAAACCTCAGAAGCCAGCCGACTGCGAAAAATTTTATCTAAGGATCCGGCAGTCCATAGCTTCATACAGAAGCAAGATAGAAACTGGACAACCTCATGTACAGAAACGCTGGAGCTACTCATGGATACACACTTTCCAAACAATGGAATAAGTGTAGTGCACTCCACCATAACTGCTCCACCTCGGTATCTGGCTGACAGAATTGTAGGTGGAGATAAGTTAACCTGGAGCATCAAAAGCTTCAAACCCTTTAAGTCACCTGGACCTGACGGGATCAGTCCAGTTGAGCTGCAAGAGGCCATAGATATAGTTACACCTTGGTTGGAGACTATGTTTAAGGCATGTATAAACCTCTCATACATCCCCAAAATATGAAGATAGGTCGAAGCGGTCTTCATCCCAAAAGGAGGAAAGGCCTCACACACCTCCCGCAAAAACCTGAGAGCAATCAGCTTATCATTGTTCCTGCTAAAGACTTTTGAAAGACTGATTGACTTGCACATGAAGGAGGCATTACACCCTGAAATGCTGTCAATGTCTCAGCACGCATACACAAAGGGGAAATCCGTGAAAACAGCACTCCACGCCTTTTTAAACCAGATAGAGAGCTCGATGAGGCCTAAGGAGTTTACGATGGTTGTTTTCCTCGATATAGAAGGG
This sequence comes from Phosphuga atrata, assembly GCA_944588485.1. NCBI lineage: Eukaryota > Metazoa > Arthropoda > Insecta > Coleoptera > Silphidae > Phosphuga > Phosphuga atrata. The sequence goes on along the minus strand of CALYMW010000138.1, from coordinate 188,343 downwards.
GCATTTAACAACGTGAAGCCTGAAGCCATAGAATCAGCCTTAACTGGACTAGCTATGGACAACGCCATATGTCACCTGATCGGAAAAATGCTCCGTGAAAGGAACATTAGGGCCACAATGGGAGAATCCCACATAAGAAGGAAGGTGAGTAGGGGAACCCCACAAGGAGGCGTCCTCTCACCATTGCTTTGGAACATCACGCTACATGAGCTGCTCCTCCAACTGAGGAAATCCGGCTGCAGGGTCGTCGCCTATGTGGATGACGTAGCAATAGCGGCCTCAGGGAAACACCTCAATACAATGTCGCAACTTGTTGAAGGGGCCCTATCGAAACTAGCGCAATGGTGCAAAAGGTGTGGCGTAGATGTCAACCCGGCGAAAACCGAGCTAGTTGTCTTCACAAGGAAACACAACATCCCAGAATTCAGGCTCCCAATGCTAAAGGGCACTGAACTAACGATCAAGGAGAGCGCCAAGTACTTAGGTCTCATACTAGACCGAAAGTTATCATGGATGCTCAACATAAACGAAAGAGTACGGAAAGCAACGGTGGCGCTGTACTCTTGCAAGAGAGCGGTGGGGAAATCTTGGGGCCTCAACCCCAAGATTACCTTCTGGCTATACAGAGCCGTAGTTACACCAATGCTCTACTACGGCCTTTTCATATGATGGCCGGCACTTAATAAAAGAGTCCATCAAATGGCGCTTATAAAAGTGCAGATAATGGCGGCGCTCATGATAACGGGAGCCATGAGAACGACGCCTACGAAAGCCTTGGAGACAATCCTGGACATAGCCCCGGTCGATTTAATGTGCAAGCAACTTGCCATTACCACAGCACTTAGACTAAAGTCAGTGCGAATGTTGACATCGGACAATCGTGGACACGCCGGCATAATCAATGAATTTAAAGGGGTGTCCAAAAACATATACCGATGTCTAGCAACACCTGCTTTTGGCAACAACTTCTCATACCACATTCCCTCTAAAGAGGAGTGGATGGAAAAGAAAGAGGTACCAGCAGGACACACGCAGGTCTTTACAGACGGCTCACCGAGAGAGAGGACAAAGTGGGCAGCGGAGTTTTCTCCGACTCAACCTCAGAATTGGCTTACGCCTGCCAGACTACTGCAGCATTCTACAGGCGGAGGTAACTGCCATAAAAGGGGCAGCAGAGTGGCTGATGGTGAATGGGGACCCTGGTGAACAGATCCACATTTACACTGATAGCCAAGCTGCTCTCCGGGCAATTACTAGCGTTTGCACCAACTCAACAGTGGTTTCTGACTGTCGGAGAAAGCTGAATGAGCTCGCATCGCAGCACACACAAACGTGAGACTCATGTGGGTACCAAGCCACAGCGGGATCCCAGGTAACACAAAAGCGGATGAGCTTGCAAAGAACGGCACAAGCCTGCACTCAACCGAAGTATTACAGGATATTGGTATTCTATTTGCCTCGTGCAAGGAGACCATAGCCGAAATATCCTCGAACCTAGCGGAGCGAAGGTGGAGAGATGAAGACACCTGCGAGGTAACCAGGCAAATATGGCCTCACCGAAACAGGAAAAGAAGCACCAACATCGTCTCTCTAAAAAGAAACGATATCAGACTGGCAGTGGGAGTCATCACGGGACACTGTCCCATTGGCAAGCACGCTGAGAGACTGGGCATAGCGAAACGGGACTACTGCAGAGGCTGCCTGGACGAGGAGGAGGAGGAGAGTGTTCAGCATTACCTATGCCAATGCCCCTCTCTGACCGCAACACGATTGCTCTTCTTAGGCCGACCTTTCTTGGATGATCTCTCTGACCTCGCATCACTAGATGCGCAGGCTCTCATGAGGTTCATCCACGGCTCGAAATGGTTTGACAAAATCCCCTGAGGAGGGTTGTACTTCAAGTACCGTGGTAACACAGCGGGCCCATCTGAGGCCTATGTGAGCATTAGCTGCCGCTTAAACCTAAATTTAAAAGTTATTATTATTAAAATTTAATAAAACCATAAATTCTATGCAAAGTTTTCATTATTTTACAACCTTATCACTATCCTTGAGAAGTAATATTTCTTATCTATTATTCACAGCTGTTCCGACACATATTTCCTAGAGATTATTTCATAATAGGAAATTGCGGTTGAGATTATTATAATTCATCAATAATTCCCTGTGTTTAGCCTGAAAACGTAGAAAGAGGTTGATATAATGAAAATAGAAATATATTTTTATATAGACATTTATTAAAAGGAAAAAAAATATGTTAACAATTACAATAAAAAAATATATAGATATTATTACGGTTTTGTATAATTAATAACATAATAAAAGAAAAATATATTAATAAAATATATATAATTTAACAGTTTAAACACATCAGTTAATACCTTTATGATTTATTATTATATTCTCTCTTCCACATCAAATCATTCACCATATATCCATTTAAAATATCTTTCAAGGAATATACCGGGCCTGCAAAAACACTATAGTAAATCGGCCCACCTACATCTTCTGGCATATAATAATATTCTGGATAAGCAGTCTTATTTTTTATTAAATAATGAAGCTCATCGTAATGTATATATATAGTAAACAATTTTTGTTGAGAATAACAGATACAGTAATTTATTTTCTCCCCAGCATCCAATATAGCGAATTGGATTGTTACCAGGTTCAAACAATAATTCTGCGTTGTCTGTAAACACTATAGATATATCTATATTTGGAAAAACGCTTCTTCGTGATAATACACTATATATTTTAACACCTCTTCTGCCTCTTCACTAATATTTTCATTAGCCTTGTATTTTAGACATTTTTTGTATTTTAACCAACTTAATGTAAACTATTTTAACAACTAACGATGAATTTAGAGCTTGATGTTGACAAGTCACGACGGGGTCTGGTTACAAACCCTTCTACCCCTACTGGTTCTCCCCTCTACTATTCCTAAATTATCTCCATCCAAAAACAAGCAAGAAAGTGATAGTGAAGTTGGGAGTAAACGTAAAGCAACTAATTTTATACAAAAACCTAAGCGAGCACTCAATCAATAAATTTCAGATGAGAATCTACCTCGCGATGATGAAGATGTATTTAGCAGTTCAAATGTATTTGAAACGGCTGTCGAAGACCTTCAAACTATGGGTCCATTGCCGAGAAGATATGTGCTAGATAGGGCTATAATGATGATAAGCGCAAGTATAAAGATATTTTGGAGAGAACTAACGTGCTGCGGAGAAATTATGATCCAAATTCGCAGATTCAAGGATCTAGGACGCATAAATATAGTTAACATAATTAAACCGCTTTTTGAAGAACCCGCTGCTCGCACACATGCTGAATCAGATCTCTACTCATCATCAGGAGGAGGTTTTTTTTTGACTCATCTTTACATATTACTAATAATATGGCAAGGGTGCAGTATCGATATTGGGATAGTCTTGAAGAGTTAGTAGACCGTTTATGTCTTTCACATGCTTCTAAGAAGGCTGGAAATACATCTCATCAGAATGAAATTGTGGCTATCGAGGAAGAATTACGCGAGGCGAAATAATAGAATGAATTGTGTATCCATAGCTCACATCAATGATGAGCATCGATAAGTTCGGACGTCATTCAAATTGTAAAAGCAGTCAAACACGGGGCCCTACTGGACCAGGATTTCTTTTTACCCGTACTGGTGATTTTAATGATGAGAATAAAAGAATTTGCAACTTAAGTGAACCTCAGGATAAGTCAGACGCTGCTACTAAAGATTTTGTTGATACTTCTATTGGTGTTATTAAACAGCAATTTGATCATTCTCAAGATAACTATAATACGTTTAAAGCAGATACTGAGATTCAGCTAAAATTAATCAACAATGAGATTGGGTTTTTAAAGAAGCACTTAGCATCCCAAGTGTTAACCCTCCCGTCATTCCTAGTGCAAGTGGGTCGATTAGTCGTGCTGATAAAAGCTCGATATATTCCTTGGAAGATATTTTAAATGGGAGATGATTAGACTGATCTAAGAGGAGTTCTACGAATATGAGCTGCAAAATACCATGAGTCGACGCCAACCTCTTTCTACAAAGTCCGTTAAACAGGATGTGGCGAATGAATTACATAAGCCCGCTAGAAAAAATTTTAGCAGACCTAGAGTAATATTAAAAAGTATACATGATTTATGGCAGGCAGATGTAGCTGAATTCGGCCCTTATGCTCATGAAAATAAAGGCTATAAATTTATTTTGGTGGTGATTGATTGTTTCTCAAAACTTCTGTGGACTGTTCCTTTAAAGGATAAATCTGCAGTAAGTTTAACGGATGCATTCAAGAAAATTTTTCAAGAGAGTAATCGCACACCCAGCAATCTACAAACAGATCAAGGTAAAGAGTTTTATAACCGGCAATTTAATGTGTTAATGAAAAAGAAACAAGTTAATCATTACTCAACGTATACCATCATGAAAGCATGTACGGCTGAACGGGTTATTCGCACTCTAAAAGAGAAATTATATCGAGCATTCAGTCTATATGGAAAATATGATTGGTACTCTATATTGGATGAGATAACTAGAGATTACAATGCAACAAATCACTCAACGATTGGTATGAAGCTTAAAGATGTTAATTTAAATAAAGAGAAGCAATTACTTGAAACAGTTTATTCACAAAGAAAAATTGCCGGCGGAGGGCGATTTAGATTGGGTGATTTTGTACGTATTAGCAAACAAAAGACTGTATTTGCTAAATGATATACTCCTAATTGGTCGACTTTTTTTATTTTTACCCGTAATCCTGAAACTGAATAAAATGGATAAGAAAAACGATATACATTGTTAAAATATTATTTTTAATATAATTAGTAAAAATTCATTATAGATTACAAAATCCTCCTCTTTTTTCATCAATACATTTATAGCATTTACATTGAGGTGGCGGGGGTCCGTCAATATGATCCGTATCAGTTGGTAGATTGTAATGTCTGTAACATGGGAGACAAGCGTCTATACCTTCATCTTCTTGAAAATGCGATGGAAGCGCATCCCACAACGATAGTAGTTCCCTGGATGTTACATGTGTCATTAAATGTAGTTTATACTGATTACAGCAAGCACAACACCTATCCATTGATACACAGTTTAGAAAAAAGTTGATAACACTGTTTAGCATCTTGATATCTTTTAATTGCTAATTTTAATCGCTGAGTTTTTTTAATGTGTTGCTCCAATCGCGCTTTTCGTTCTACTGTATCGTTGGTGATCTTAACCATGACACTGTCGGGATGATTCTATATCTTTAAATAATTGAGTCGACATTCACTTTTAATTTTTTCATTGAAATCTTGCAGTAAGTTATCCAAGAAAGTAGGTGAACTTATACCCGAATCTGGTATGAATGCTGTTGATACTGACATTGCGTTGATATAACTAATTCACTATTAGTAGTTATACCCAAACGGATTTTCAATGATCCAATCAAAATGCTCCACCTGTGTCACGTGATCAATGACTTATCCAGACAAGTTGAGACAGGCAAATTGTTATCAGTGTCAGACTAGACCCGAGATTGATTCCGAGAAATTAATTAGATTCACATACGTTTACAGACAAGTTGGGAATGACCGACCCTCCTCACCTCGCATTTTTGAATATATCCTAACGCCGTCTACACATCTACGCTCGGCCGCCTTCCGAACTACTGATAAATCGCAGCGCCATCTACAGATACTCGCTCGGTCGCGTTCAGAACTAGTAGGTCAGGGCCAGATCAATACCAGGGCCAGAGGTCAAGGTCAGATCGAGATCAAGACCGGGGTCACAGGTCAGGGGGCCAGGGGTCAGGAGTCAGGGGTCAAAGCCGGAATTCGAAACCGGAAACGGGAAGTCGAAACCGGAAGTGCCAGGTCAGGGGTCAAGATCAGTGGTGGCGGTGGGTCAAGGTCAGATCGCGATCAAGACCAGGGTCACAGACCAAGGGGTCGGGGGTCAGGAGTCAGGGGTCAGATCGAGATCAAGACCAGGGTCACAGGTCAGGGGGCATGGCCAGGGGTCAGGGTAAAAGGCCAGGGTTAAAGGTCAGGGGTCGGGGTCAAGGTCTGGTCATCATAAGGTCCTCTTGGCGGTGGATCTAGTACGTGACATCTTTCCCTACTGTTCTGCCGAATTTTGCGAGATAAATGGAAAGTATAAATAAAGAGCTTGTAAAAAACTGTGCGTTTTTGACATAATTCTGCACATTGACCATAGTTTTGGAGTACTTGACTAATTTTGCAAAAAAATCTTGAGATTTCAAAAATTGAGATTTTGCAAACAAAATTGTATAGCAAGAGTTCTATCGAAAAACCCATTGACATTTTTTGATCAAAACCTTAATTGAAAAGATATTTGCAGTAATAAAGGACAAAGGTTTTGAATGAAAATTTAAAAAATCGCGGAACTGTCTGTTTGCAGTTCCCGTTAGAACACTTTTATCGAAAATCATTATATCATAAGTGTTACAAATGGAAAGATTTGCGAAAAAATAGACTTCACTTTTACGAGAGATCTGGAGTTTTATTGAAAATTCCAATAACATTTTTCAGTAAAGTTAAAAAGTGGAAAGTTATGCAAAAATTTGGCTATAAGTGAAAAAAAAACCAAACATTTATGTTTGCAGTTTCCGGCAGAACTACATATTTACTTTTTGCCATTGTCCAAATTTTCTAAAAAATTTCTGTTGGAAAACTAGAATTAATTTAAATTTTTTTTTTTTAATTTTTAAATTAAGTTTTGAACACATTACATAGATTATATTTTGTCGAAATTTAAAATTTTGTCAAGAATTTTGCACAAAATATTCTTGAAAATTAAATGTTTAGTCAATAAAATATAAAGAAATAATTTATCTTGAATTTTCAGATTCTGTCAAAATTTTTGAACAAATTAGTCTGAACTTTAGATACACGTCGAAAATATCGCAGCAGCATAATAACACGTGTAAAATATCATAGGCGGATCATTATTATTATTATCTTCACATATTTTAGGTTGTGTATATTTTTTTATGAAATATGATATTTTCGATGCGTTGCGTAGTCGCGCGTTGTTTTATCAGGACAACCAACAAAAAAACATTTCCGGAATGAAATTTTCAAATTTCACCATATTATATTTAATTTAAACAGGATACAATTATTCCAAGCATAGTTTCACAAAACGGTACAAAGACAACACAATCAACAGCGCTACCTGCCTATACATTTTATGAATTCAAGTTTTTGGATTTTCAAATTTTGTCTAAATTTTTGCACAAATTAATTTAAAATGTTTCATAATGTCTAAAATTTTCTTTTTTTTTCATTTTAGAGAATTTCGCATAAATTATTGATAATTTGCTGATATTTCATAAATATTCATCTTGTAAGTTAATCAGAAGTATTTCAAAATGAACGACAATTTCGAAAAATTTACAACTTTATTTATAACTAATTTATAACCGTCTAAATGTTTGCTATAAATTTGCTTTAAAACAATATTGTTATCGAAATTTTAACATTGTGTACAAAAGCAGAGTTTTTTCATAGTGTGAAAATGTCAAGCCATACCAACAAGCTTCATCCGTTGAAACCGGACAAGCACTTCAACAGATTCAAGGCGTCCGGCCTGTTGACCGACAGTCTTCGAAATTACCTCTGCTTCCTATATCAATACGTCGGGTTTGTGGAGGTACAGACGGCTTTGGTCACCAGCGAGACGAATTTGCATCGGAGGATGGAGCTACTCTACGACAGTACTAAGCAGCTCGACATCGTCACCGGGGTGTTCCGCCATGAAATATGGGGGATCACAAATAAATGCACCGTGAAGACTATGGAGAAGGCGGAGTCTCAGTCGCGGGAGCAGCGGAAGCGTAAACTGAGAAACACGCTCATGCTGAAGCGGGATTTCCTCGACACCTTTACTAACGACGACACGGATAATAACGACGACAAGGATAATAACGACGTCTTGGAGCTGGAACGGGGATTTGGTATGAAAGGTAAGCATTAATCGTAAAAAATATCACTGACAATTCAATTCTAAATTAATTCCAAGATTTAAACTTGAGTCCACGTTTTTAGCCTTATTTGACGTTTAATCTATCATCGCATACACGTTTTCTCGAACATAATACATAGTATGATTGCGACCGTTAGGATGTAGTAATGCATACTTAAATTGAAATAATCTGTACAAACAAAATATTTGTAAGATTATTATTATATAAGAACATCTTATTCACAGTTATATAAACTATTTAAACGTTTAACACGACTCGAGTTTCGATTGGTGAAGGTCATTTTCAAGTGCTTGCATTTTTCTATTTAGGGTCTAATATAATTTTATTCTAATATGGTTTTCTTTTAGATCACCAACCGCTGAATGCACTGAATGCGACTTCTTCTGAATTATCCATAGAGCTTTCTTGTTTGAGGTTTGTTTTTATACAGAAATTTCTTCTGAATGTTCCAAAGTTTTGTTTTTAGTTCTTCGGGCGACGACGAAGCGGACAATGGGTGGAAACGCAGAAGAAAAATTTCGCAAACTGAAGAAAATATCGAAACAGCAATCGAGGACCAGAAATCGATACCGTGCATTGAAAATTTTCAAATAGAAAGGGAATTGAATCGGTAGTCTAATCGTTTTGTCTAAATCTCAACTAATTCTGTGTTATCAGTTCATTAGATATTTCGCAGTTAGAAGGATCCAAACGGAGACGTACCTCCTCGACAAGTAGCCACGAACCCAAATTTACACTGAAATGTCCGTCTTCTTCGTCTTACCGTTCCTCGATTGATTTAGAATCCGTCGAGCTTCTAGGCGATTTTAAAGCAATCAGCAACGCTTTCACCCAATCGGAACCGGAATTCCAAACATTTATTACCAATGTGCAGAGCGGCAACGACGACGAGGTTTTAGAGGAATCTAAAGAGGTGATTGAGGATATGGGGAAAAAGGCGTCCAAGGCCAGTGAGAGGAGAATGGGTGCGTGGAGGCTGAGCGATGCATCCGACGAGGAACCGGCGGAGGAAGTCAACATCGAGGAAGTGGAACAAATGTAAATTTTAATTTTATTGGTGTTGCTAGTCTAAATGGTTTAAAGATTAAAAGAATTACTGAGCTTTACCAGTTCCGCATAGGCCAATCAAGACATCTTCCTATAACTCTATATATCATCTCTTTTGCATTTGCAGAGAAGCAGAGTTTAAAAATTTCGACATAAATATGTAAGTTGATTCGCTTAAATTCCATAACTTTCGTTTCTAATTCGGCCGTTGTAGTGTGGAGGAACCAATTATCAAAGAAGAAGACGAGCGGAACACTTGAGAGGAACAGAGAGATGATGACACTGCGGAGAGCGAAGTCGCCGACGCCAAAGTCAGGGCGGTGGGGAGACTAAACACCCGGACGCTACTCACCGACGAAAAACTGACAGAAGCGACGCGCGTCGCCAACTTAAGTTAGAAGGAGCGGCTGGAGCGCTTGGAGCAAAAACGGAAAAAGGTTTGTTCAATTTTTACTGAGAATTTCGTCAGTATTGTTTCTATTTTCAGTTGTATTCGTCACAAATCAGCGAGGCGGACAGGTTGGTCTTGGATGCCACGGAAGGCTCGATCATCGCCGTCCATCCAGTTCTATTCAAGAGGATGAAGCAGCACCAGATCAATGGAGTCCAGTTCATGTTGGACGCCTGCTACAAGAGCGTCGAGATAATGCGGACCGAACCTGGGGCGGGCTGCGTTCTGGCCCACTGCATGGGCCTTGGCAAAACATTCCAAGTAAGCCCCAACATATTTTGGAACCTCTGTGCCTATTTTGTTTTTTTTTTCTTTGAAAACCACTGGATTTGCATTAGAGAATCGCCGATAATTAATTGATAATTTATTCGGCGATTTATATTTATTTTAGTTGCATTTGGGTCCTAAACTGACTAATGCTGGTCTGGACTAGTTTATATCACACTATTTTATCTTATTGTTAGTCCAATTTGAATACTAGTTTCAGAACTACTGATCTGAACTACTACTACGGTATCTGAACTAGAACAGCGAGAGAACCGCTGGATCTGGATTAGTTCAAATTAAATGTTACTTATAGGACTGCTGATCTAGTCTAGTTCAGCTAGATAAGTTAATTTTCAATCTCAGTTTCAATTCAGAAACTACTGATCTGGAGACTGGTAACTCTGGAGAACTGTTGATCTGGACTGTGTTAGCGGGAATAGTTACATTTGTGTCTTGGTATAAAAACTAATAATCTAGTTCAGCCGAACACGCGAACAGCCAGTGTCTTGCTTGGCTTGATGTGTTCGCGTAGTCCAACGAGATACTTCCAAATTTGAAAATTCTATCTGCAATTACGCTACACTGCATTGTTCATCGTCAAGCATTAGATGCCAAAATGCTTGGAAGTATATGCACTTTATCCTTAAGAATCTTAAAAAAATTGTGGTCCCATACTCTGATATGAAACACTGTTTTTCCACACGGAAGTGTGTTGGCTTTCCAAAGGATGCATGCTGCCGACGTTGAACGAACTGAGAGAGGAAGTAAAAATATTCTTAACCAACAAGGTGAATAAAGAGTTGCTGGATCAGTTTTTTGAGTTCAAATTTAAAATACGTTTGCTTATTTGTTCGTTTTTTTTTCAACAACTAAATAAATTGAACCTTCAACTGCAGGGGTTGGGAAACTTAAAGTTGCAAGGCACGCGTCATATATTTGAACATTTATTTCATTGTCAAGTGGTGTTTCATTGTCAACGTGAAATGGCACACGATAGGAACTTAAAAAATACATTCGAGACAAGAATTAATCTTGAAAAGTTTTGGAGCCAAAATGCAATTCCTTTCCCAAAGATTTGAGTAATGGCTATACGTTACCTAACTTTGTTTTCATCGACATATCTAGCGAGCAGGGGCTCTCAGTGCTTCTCTCGAAAATCGTTTTGATGCCAGTGTCGACATGCGTTTGGCTTAGAACAACACTATACCAAGGTATCAGGAGTTAAATAATATTCTACTATTCTATACTTATCTTCCATGATGATTTAAAATGTTCGTAAAAAAAACACCTCCAAATTACATTGTACATTACTTCCAAACAGTTGGTGTCTTAAATGATCGCTTATCGCTAAAAAGTTAAGAACCACTGGCCTAGACTGCTTGAATTTGTTTCTTACTTGGAAAACTGGTTATTTAGACTATTTGATCTATACTTGCCGCAGCGACCTGTGGAGTGATCACGCGTCGTTCAAGCGATAGTTCGTAGTGACATTGTAAAAAGCCTGATTTACACCGCTTTGCCAAATTTAATTTAATCCTAATTACAACGTTATTTTTATTCCGTACATATTAATCGTAAATTTACGATTAACTTTACGTTAATTCAGCCTATCTGAATTATCCGCATTTAAAGCTTCAGATGGTGAAATATCCATTGCTACAGGACAGTTCTTTGTAGGCTAACCGTTGTATATAAAAAAATACCACTCAAGTGAGTGGTTTACAAATTACTGTTCATGGAAGCAAAGCTGTGCTGATGAAAGATAGATCTCGAAACGCGTCCACAGATGGCTATGCACTTAAGGTATCGGAAAGACATTATCTTAACATTATCTTAAAACATTAACAAAGTTATTTTTTTGGTTTTTGTTAAGTGCCACGAAAGTGGACTGAAACCTGTAAAATAACCTACAAATTTCATGTGAGATTTGTTTTGGTTGTCCTAAAACGACTCAATAATTTTTATACAGCTCCGGAAAGGCTGAATATATTTATATGTTCAGGCTGTGATCCGTTTGTTTTAGGTTTGTATGATTATCCATAACGCAGGATGGTTTCACCAATTCTATCTAATCCTATTTAAGACAGAATTTTAAGACAGAAACACTGAAAACTCGAGAGCACGTGGCATACAACCGGACTGTTCGACTGGTTTAAAGTTTCGGCTGCGTGATCTACGTTTCAAAAGCGATTGCACTGACCAATGGGGAATCCTCTCCCGAAATACACGTGAAGATCACGCAAGTTTATTACTCCATCGGGTAGCTGCGGCAAGTATAGTACAGCCTAATTGCTTATGTACATTCAACAGACGATTTAGCTTTTATTTACTTGAATTCCGTTTTCCTATTCTAGGTGGTGACACTGATTATTGACTGACGAACACCAGACATGTCCTAATCCTGTGTCCAGTTTCAACAGTTCTGAACTGGCAGGCTGAATTCGATATCGGTTTCACACTGGCCAACTGTAAAGAAAACATGAACGTGTTCATCATCATGTAAAGATTAGTCTGATATTGAAATTAGATCTCACTAACAAAGAAGATTTAGCCGACTCTATAATAAGTTGAAATCCTATTCAATCTAAACTTTGTTCCAGTGATTGTCAAAAGGACAGGTTATCAATATTAAACGTTTTGAGACAATGGTGAGAGGAGAACGGAGTTTTGATCATGGGCTACGACTGATACAGAATCCTGACACAGCAGTCAAAACTAGTAAAAAACAAATCGGGCTTCGACGTGAGAGGCCTTAAAATAATCAAAGCCGGACTGGTTAATCCAGGTAAGATAATTTTTATACGGTTTGTGGTAATTTTCCCATTCCGTCTTGATACTTCAGGCCCGGATCTGGTAATATGCGACAAAGGACACAGACTCAAGAACTCCGGTTCGACCTGTTCCAAGGTCCTGAAGGACATCAACACACTTCGACGGATTATACTAACCGGAAGCCCACTACAAAATAATCTACTTGAATGTAAGTCATATATTCAGTAGATAAACAAACTTAATATTATTCATAATATATAAACTAGAAACCATCCACTGTATCAATGTAGAATCTAGATTTTGTTTTAGATTTTTTTTAATATTACCTGTTTATTGTAGATTATTCGATGGTGCAGTTCGTGAAGCCCGATCTGCTGGGAACTTTCGTAGAGTTCAAGAACCGGTTCGAAAACCCAATCACGAATGGCCAATACGCTAACTCAAGCCTGGGAGACATTCAGCTCATGAAGAAACGCAGCCACATCTTGAATTCCATCTTGATAGACACCGTCCATGTAAGACAAATAGTTATTTCCTTTTATATTTGTTTTGTCTTTACAAAAAAAAGTTTAGTCTTTGAAAAACAAGAACTAGCATGATGCAATGCACAATGAATACAAATCTTTAGTCGAAATGAATACATGGAAATAAGTAAATTAACCCGAAAATGTAAAGCCATTATCTTGTTGATGTGTTCTAGGTCAAAATTCCGATGTTGCTTTAAAGGCTAGATTAGTATCACGAGGGTTCCAACCGGAAAAGGGCATAGAAGGGCATACAATTCGACTTTTGCTAAGTCACGCCGCCTTAAACAAAATGAAGCTATGGCCTTCGACGTAAAAACAGCCTTTTTGCACGGGGAATTATATATATTTAAAAATATATATATATATATATATATATATATATATATATATATATATATATATATATATATATATATATATTATAACTGAAGGATTAATATCTAAATTTAAATATAAATTTAAATGACATGTTCAATTTAATAATTAAACAAATTAACCAAAGTTGATAATTTTTATAAATAGAATATATGTATTTTGTTTAATATGACAAATTAATATCAAAACTACACAAATTATACACTTTTTTACATTTTCCTTAAAATATTTCTTTGATATATATTTATTTCTTACTTTACTAAATTTTATATTATAACTTTTTTTGGTTATCATATTATTTATAATTTGAATAAATATTTTGCCTAGGTTATTAGTGTCTTCTCTTAAGTTCATTGTGTTGTATTTTTGAAGGCTAACTTTTCACTAATATTACATTTAAATTTATTTGTTTCGAATTCAATAATTTTATAGTTCTCAAAACCGGGACTGTGTTCAAGAGCGAATTTATGTTTTGTTAAAGCAGTTTTAACTATATTTGATACCGTATTATATTTACAACCATTTTTATGTTGTTGAATTTTTTTCTTCAAGTATTGTCCTGTCTGTCCAATATATAATTTTGTACAATCCTTACAAAGAATACTATAGATTAATTCAGAACAGTTCATTTAAACTGTTCTATCCTTTAATTTTGTGAAGAACTTTCTTGTTGTTGATACATTATATGTAGCCAAACTGCATCTTAATTTGTTTATAATTTTATTGTTCTTTTCACCTAAATTTGGAATGTGTGGTAATTTATAAAAGTTGTTTAATTTATGTTGTTTGTTACTCTCTTCGACTCTGTCATTTTGTTGTAGTTGTTTAAAGTATTTTGAAATTGATTTTTCTACTAGATATTTTGGATAATTCTTATCAAATAATATATTTTTTACTTTTATAATGTTATCTTTATGAAAATTATCACTACTCAATTTAATTGCTCTATTGAGTAGGTCCATGATAATATTAATTTTTTGTTTATTATTGTGGACAGAAAAAAAGATAATGATCCTATTTGAATATGTAGATTTACTGTACCAATTTGTTATAATTTTGTTATTTTTTTAATAATGTTATAAGTATGTCTAAATTTCCTTCTCCTTCTATTTCGATGGTAAATTTTAAATTGCTATTGTAACTGTTGAAATATTCATGTATGTCATCTACTTTGATTTTTGGAATTAAAAGAATTGTGTCATCTATATATAAATATTTTATAGGTATGTCAAAATTTATATCGTTTGTTAATTTATCAAATAGGCCAGTAATAACTAAATTGGCATAAACATGGGTGTGCCATTCTGTTTGTAAAATTCATCTGACCAAGAAAAATAACTTTTTTCGAATCGGAAGTTAACAATCTCTAAAAATATTTTTTTGTTAATATTTGTAAATGTTTTTATAAAGTTCTATTTTTTGATCATGATATCTAAAATTATTTTTTTTGGTAGTTTTGTGAATAAAGCAACAACATATAAGGACACTAATATATAATTATCTAGTATTCTCATGTGTATGATGGTTTCTATTAATTCTCTCGAGTTTCTAAGATTGTTCCAACGAAGATACCTTTATATGACTTCTTACCCAGCTTCGTTCGCTTATAATCTGGTAACAGTCACACCCAATTGTTCTCAGCTTATTTATATCGATCTTGCGTTCGAACCATGGTTCCCGATGGCGTTTTTCCTTTTTTGAGCTAGTACCTGTCTGGTTAATTGTAAAAAAAATATTTAAATATTTCGCTTGTAGTGCAGTTCTAGCTGAAGTGCAGTCCTAGCTGCCGCGACAATAGTACGCATTTCTAGTTCAATTCTGCCATTTTGTTCTGGCGTGTATGCATTAGATTTGCCGTGAAAAACTCCCAGATTATCTAGTAGTTGCTTAGTAGTCGAATTTTTGGAAGGAAGTTCCTTTAGGGAGGTCTCGGTAGGAGCGATTCGGCAGAAAACGTTTCACGCCTATTGTTACACGGCTATCGTTACGTTACTTGTCCATCTCTTTCTCTCAGTGTATATTTCCTATATTTGATATTTACTGTTTTTATATATGTCGTAGTCATATAGTGAAATCAGTCAGATTATTTAGAACTGAGCCATTGCATTATCTGTCGGCAGTTCAAGTAGTTCATCTAATTCGTGTAGCTCATGAAATTTTATGAGGAACTTGTTTGACTGGGATTTACTATATCTTATTTACTGATTCTACGTTTCTAGACATGCCTATGTGCTGTTATCTGATAGTATAAAGCTACGTGTCTTAATTATCAGACCTATTAATAAAGAGAAAAATAAAGAAACATATTTCAGATGGTTTCACGACCTAGCTAGTCGTATCCATTATTTCAAATAGAATACATGAAGTGTCGGGAGATCATGCCATAACTCGGTTTTAGACAATCTAACAGATATCACTATATCACTATGGCATTTACATTTTAGAGAGACAATAGTGAAATCACAAGCTAAGGGTCAAAAAGAGTATCGACAAAGAAGAAAGGAAAAAGAAAATGATGGTAGAATTGGTAAAACCTTCCTACGTTATAGATAATCATACAAACTTAAAACAATCGGAACACAGCCTTACTATATAAATATATCCAACCTATCCAGAGCTCTATAACAATTACTGTGTCTTTTTAGGACTACCAAAACAAATCTCATGTCAAATTTGTCAATTATTTAATAGCTTTCAGTCCGCCTTACTGGCACTCAACAAAAACCATAAAAATAACATTGTTTTTAAGGTCATGACTTTCCGATAACTTAAGTAAGTAGCCATCTGCAGACACTTTTCGAGATTAATAAAAGCAAAGCTGCACTGATGAGAGATAAGTCTCGAAACGCGTCTCGAATCTCTTATAAGAATTTTACGTCTTCAAATATATACATCATTTCTTCGACAGAAACATTTACCTTACTTAAATGCATGTCAAAACTAGTACAAGAGAAATACTTTATAGTGATTCGTACTGGTAGTGATTCGTAGAAATCGTCTTTATAGTCCTAAAAAGACTTAAGAATATTATAAAGATTCGGAATGGTTGAATATATTTATATATTCAAGCTGTGTGCCGTTGTAATAAGTTGGTACTTTGTAGTGAGTTTGAATATGGAGATTTGGA
Organism: Phosphuga atrata; assembly: GCA_944588485.1. Lineage (NCBI taxonomy): Eukaryota > Metazoa > Arthropoda > Insecta > Coleoptera > Silphidae > Phosphuga > Phosphuga atrata. The sequence continues at coordinate 171,753 of CALYMW010000138.1, read as the reverse complement.
TTGTTTATTAATATTTTCCAGAACATTTAATTACATTATTGTGATAATAATTCAAAAAAAGAAGTTGTTCGATTCTGTTAAATGCGCGAGGAACTTCGTTCCTGACGGGGGTCCCCTTACCGCATACGTTTTTTATTTATTTCTGTACAATTATCAGATCTTAGATTTTTTATCTTTCTATTGAATTGATTTTCAACCAACTTCATGAATGTCTTGAGTTTGGTAGCTGCCTCGTCTAACGTTTTAATAAAATATACTGTTCGATAATGCGTAGAGTCGTCATTCATTAGCAGGAAATACTTGGCTTCTCTTAAACATCTGTTATTCATTTCAACTAGGTCTACATGTATAAAATCGATAGGTTATGAGGCTACTTTAGTATTTCTAGGATTAGAAACTTGATGTTACTTTCCGTAAGCACACCCTTGACAGATACAATCATTGCAATGATCTATATATTTGATACCCTGCATATCTAATATATTCTTATAATATTTGACATTTAGATGTGCCATTCGTTCGTACCACTGTCTAACAGAGACATTGACTAGGCAACTGATTGATTAATTTTTACTGACTGACTCATCTTTGCGGAATATCATTCTAAATTCCTGGTAGCATCACCAATTACAACCATTATAGGTTTCTTGAGTTTCACATAATCACTCATCCATTCTATATGATAAGTCATATGTTTCGTCGCAGCGCAGTCTTGATACAATAGTTCATTGCAATTTTGTTTTGAGTTTATATAAGTTACATTCACAGCTGATAATCCGATTGTTACGAACGTTCGTCTATCACTTATAGCGTTGCGAATTGTTTTTATCAAACTTTTCATTCTTCTCTTTGTTATGCCAACTGTCTTTCGCGAAATGACCCTTCTTCTTACATATATTGCAACTATAATTTTTCCTACAATACTCTAAATGTTTAGCACCTAGCTTGTTTTTAGTCTTTCTTTATATGCGCCCTGTCTTTCCCCACTTGTGGCATTCTACTTTCTGACGTAGCGCTCTACAGTCTTTTCTAATCTGTTTTGATATAAGAGCATTTTGAGAAGTTTGACTTTCACCTTTGCTTCCGTTTAACCTGATTTCTTCCAAACATAAGAATTCAAAAGGTTTTATTAAGTTTTTCTCTTTATCATTCATGAAATCCCAAGAAGTTCGAAAACGATGCACCTTTGGCGGTTGCATGTTTAGGATTCTTTAGGGTACAAGATAGAATCTAAGCTGCGAATCGATGCTATTATTCACATCTGAAGCTCTTCAAATCAAAAATCATCTCACGTAAAGCAAAACTGCGAATATATAAAACCCTGATCATACCCGTGCTAACTTATGGAGCTGAATCCTGGAGTATGTCAGAAGCAGACAAAAACTCTCTTCGTATTTTTGAAAGACGGATTTCACGGAAGATCTTTGGACCAGTGAGAGAGGAAGAAGGATACAGAATTTGCATGAACTACGAACTTCAAGAACTAATAGAAGGTGAAGACATAGTAAGATTCAATAAGGCACAGAGACTTCGATGGGCGGGCCACATGATTAGAATGTCGAGTGCAAGAGCACCCAGATCCATCCATAAAGCGCAACCTAACACCTCAAGAAGCAGAGGTAGACCCAGAACCAGGTGGAAAGATAAGCTAGAGGAAGATGTAGAAACTCTACAAGTAGGAAACTGGACACGTGTCGCTGAAGACCGTCAAAGGTGGAAGGGGATGGTTAAGGAGGCCAAAGCTCACCCTGGGCTGTAGAGTCAGAAGAAGAAGAAGAAGATGTTTAGGATTCTGGACATGATCCATTTTTCTTTCATTTCTTCGCCTTCAGCCATCAGTTTATCTGAATATTGCTTGATTTGCATGCTTTTTTCTAAGATAGATTTGTTCTAGTTGTATTCATAACTAAAAAATAGTTTTTGCAGACTTTCAATGATAATATCTTTTTACCATAAAATATTTCCAGTTTCTTAAGCATCGAACTTGAAGTCCTACAGTTGCAAGTTTTCTTTGCTAAATTACCAATCACATTTAGTTCTATTAGCGTTTGAGCTTCGATGTCCTTCTTCAAGTCTGGACAATAACATCCATTTCTGATCCATGCGGTCTAACCTCGATTTCTGTTGCGACTTGAAATAGATCATTGCCCTCTGAGGTTATGTTTAGCTTGAACCTCCGTGACTCATGGTTCATTTCGCCTTGGTTGTCCTCCGCAAGATTTTCCAATTGTGATCTCGCTGTACCTTGTTTCAATTCCTATCTTCTATATATAATTATCAATTTACATTCAAATCTCTTGCACAACCTGAAAAGTTGGGAGTATTTACGTTTTATGTAAGAGAAAATGAACAACCGTTTTAGGTAATTTGTTTTATTTAAATACAACAAAAATATAAAGAGAAAATGAAAGTAAAAAGACGCCTGCAACATTTACAAAAAAATAGTACATATGTTGCATGACTTAAGATGGACGCATCTTTATGAATTTATAGAAACAAGAGACGAAAATGGTTTAACAAGCAAATCTTATTGCAAAATATTATCAAAATTGCCTTCTGACACAAAAAGGTTTTTCTTACTAAGCATGTTTTTAGGTGGCCTGTTCACATAAGCTATTTGTCATTGTTGGCAACTGAGAGTAATTAATTTCTAACACAGTTCAACAATCTAACGAACGGTAATGAATACTACAATGACAGATATAGGTTATTTATTTAGGAGCAGAGAGAATGGTAGCATTATGAAGATTTTAAAATTTACCGCAGATTACAACATGATACTTATTAGATAATTTCAATTTATAGTGTTTTGTTTTGTAGATATGTGAGGTAGCGGAAATGCAGCATTATCTGCCAAAGAAGAAAGAGTACGTGGTGCTTGTAAAGCTGCATGCAGTCCAGGCGGTGCTCTATCAGAAGTATATCAATCACTTCAAGGCGAACAGAGATACTCAATTATTGTTGCATTTCTACTTACTCCAGAACACCTGGACTCATCCCAAGCTACTGTATACCAAAGATAAATAAAGACTTCGACAGTTATTGTTATTTGACGGTTCCTGTTCGGCTTTAAAAATTCCTTCACTTCAGGTTTTGGATAAGAAGGATATACATGAAGTGGACACCATTGTCATCCATGGAGTCAACGAGGAAAAGACCAACGCTGTGGATTTGCCCCTGGGCTGGTGGATGAACTACGTGCCAAAGGACTTCCACAATAACTAGGACTACGGCCCTAAACTCATAGTCATGATAGCTATCATCAAACAGTGTGTGATACATAAACAAAAATTGTAAGTCAGAAACGTAAAAATTTTGACAATAGTTGTCTAAATTTGATAGTTTTGAGAAAATCTTCTAATTTTGATAGTTTTCGCATTTTGATAGTCAAATTTAATAAACCACCAGTATTCTTGTCCATATTCAGGCTTATATTCTCGTCTTCCAATGCTGTTTTGGACCTAATCGAGTACGTCCTGAAGGTGGTGTTTGTCGACTGGAGGCTTCGTAGGGATTTCCTCCGGATGGACGGTACAGTTACCCCCGAGCAGAGGCAGAAGTTCTGCAACATGTTCAATCAGTCTGGCGATGATAGTAACCAGTTGGTAACTTTGAAATTTTAACAGCTGGAGCTCTTACAAAAGAATTTTTGACAAATGGTGACACTGGGAATACTATTTATCTACTGTTTTTATTGGTGCGACTGTCAATATTTGGTAGCACTGTTTCAGCTTGTCATATTCTATTTACACTGCACCTCGTGAAATTCTTGTTGTCAACTGTCAATATTTTTAATAATCGGTAGTACTCATTTTTCTTTTAGAGTCTTTCTGATATCGCAAAAGGTTTGTCGAGTTGGGCTTAATCTAGTTGCGGCCAACAGGGTTATATTGATGGATGTCTCTTGGAATCCTACGATTGACACTGAAAGTATATTCTGGGTCTACAGGTTGGGACAGACTAGGCCTTGCTATATCTACCGACTAGTTTCAAAGGTATTCTTTTATGTTTCATACTAATATTTATTTGCTTGATTTATTTGTTAATATTTTAGGATACGATGGAGGAGGTGGCTTACAAACACTCCGTAAGGAAACAGGCAATGGGAACAAGCAATGGTCGTGTTGTGGATGAGATTCAAATCAACCGGCATTTCAGCCTGGAGGATCTCAGGGAAATGTATAACTTTGGCTATGAGGTCAATGAAGAACGACCCACTCCTAAGTTGCCGTCGGACGTCTTGCTGGCCAATGTAATTCACGAGTTGAAAAAGGAAATCTTCACCTATCACGAGCTCGAAAGCTTTTTGGCGAACATGCCGGAGGACCAGCTTAACCTCGAAGACATTAAAGTGGCCTGGGATGAGTCCAACAGTGAGAAAGAATCGGCCAAAGGTAAAATAACAGATGCATTCTTCATGTTATAAATGTTTGATTGATGTCTGTCTAGTTTTAGAAGTTCAGTAGCAAATATAATTTGTTGTAGAACAAGAAATAGTCCAGGAAATCGTTCGACCTGCAGGTTACAATCAGAACTTGCTATTACGTTTTTCCTTGAAAAACGAGTTGACCTTCAGAAAAAGCCTGACGGATAAAATGGCAACTCTGCAAGAGTACTTAGAATACTACAAGTACTTCCTCGATGCACACCGCACACCTCGACGCTCTCAAACTCGTCAACTTCCAACGGCGTCGCCTACAAACCACAAAAAACAGACAACATCGTTAAAAACAGTAACAAGTATGTAACTATACCCACTATATTAAAGCTGCTCCCATTTAAATTTTTAATCTTATTCCAGCACTCTCAGATCTGAAAAAAAACATGCCAGCAAATGAAACGTACTCTCTTATCGATAAAATAGAACATTTCTTTTTACTGATGAAAACTCTTTATTTACACACACGTCTTTGTAATTGTCAAAATAATCAATAAGAACCGCGTGTCCCTTTTCGCAACCCAGGCTACCCTTGCTTTTCATATATATCTGCAGGGCGGGCAACCGCCCAACACAAAAAAACTGACAAGGTTCTAACATACTCCCCACCTTGCAGTCTGCAAAATAATTAAAGTAATAATAAAACATAATTTTAGAAATAATCATACAACATTTTGAAATAACAATCAATTGCGGAAGGCACAAAACACTCTTGCGTCTTTAGAGGTTCGCTTTCTTCGGTAACTGAACGTCAGGTTCCCTGAAGACACTACTGGGAGGGTCAGGATTCATGACGCCACAACTTCTAATCTCAAGCCTATATATACAATCTCTGAATTGGTGCGGTTTTTACCCTAGCAACCCTCCCCTGACCTTCTTTACCAGGGAATATTTCTGTCACCAGCCCCAAAGACCAGTTGATCAGTTTTACGTTATCGGCTCCTATCAAAACTACCTTTCCTACAGCGATGCATTTAGTATTGGTTGCTTTTTTATTTACGGCTAGAAACGCTAAATATTCCGATCTAAAACGATTTTTTAGTTGAGACCTAATCTCGTTTGGGTATTTATATCGGACATTTAAGTACGGCGAATCAATCTCGTTTAGATCGTGCACTTCACTACTTCCTAAATCACTGAAAAACATAGACGGGGTTAATGGTACTAGTTCTGAACTTTGGCCTGATCTGACACGTAAGTAGGAGGAATATTATTAATTAGATTCTCACAACTCGGTTACTGCAATTAACATCTCCTCGTAGTTTAACGATGCTCTTCCTAGACTTCGTCTTAATAAATTTTGTAACAACCCGATTAGTCTATCCCACCACCCTCCCAGCCATGGGGCTGCTGGTGGTATAGACTTCCACTCAATTTTCTTAATATTACATTCATCTGTGATCTTGTTCCAGTCTAACTTATTCATTAAATTTGAAACTCTACCTCTACGACTAATGAATCTCCTGAGCGCAAGAAGAAAACACTCCGTGGACAAACTCGTGACTAGTTTTATGTGTACTGCCCTGAAAACTGCACACGTGAAAAGAACTACCCACATTTTATTTTTACCTATTAATAGAAGAGCACCCCCCAAATGAACCCCTACGGATTCAAAGGCACATCCTTTATAGTTGATTCTATCCCTGGGTAGGGGGGTGAAGGAGCATCAGCAGGCTTCTGCTTGTACCTCTTGCATACAACACAACTCGATATAGCTTTATTTACTTTCTTCCCCTCAGTATCCAATATTTTTCCCTTAGCCTTACTAATAATATTTGGGTTCCTATATGAGCCTATTCTTCGTGTTTAAATTTTATTAACTTTTGCACGATTTCATGCTCACCAGACAAGAGTATTGGACATTTGAAATTACTTGAATCGTCCCCTAACAATAGTTTTGTTTTAATCCTAATCAGACCGGTTTCGTCTGTAACGAGCTGAAAACCCTTTAATACAAGAGATTTAGAAAAATCTCCAAAGGACTCGACCTGAACTAAATGAAACAGTTTATTCTCCGCTCTTTCTATTTCCTCAAAAGTAAGAACCTTAATACAATACAACTTGACTCCTTTGCAATGGTCATAAAATCTAAGCATCCAGGCAATTGTCCTAACTATTTCACTAAATTTATTGAATTTTTTAAAGTTCTCTCCTATGGTATCACTCTGACAAACTATTGTTGTAATGACAGTCTTCTTATGCTCGGATCGCAAAATTCCCTCGTCCACCTCAGGTACTCCTCCCATCGGCCACTGCTGTTGAGGCTGAACCAGGGGTATATGGCACTCTTATGGGAAAATTTGTGATAGAAGTTTTAATTCGAAGTACTTATTATAGATGGCTTGGTCGCTTAAATTAACTGATAGATGGCACTGAGCACCTAAAATCTCTAGTAAATAACTTGTATTGTTTACATTTATATTAGCAAAATGTCAACCAGCGACAAGTATCTAAAGTCAATCAGTTTAAAGATGATGTCGCCAATGTGTCAAATATTCATTCATTATATTTTATCGATTGTGTGAAATGCGGTTAAGGAATTTTACAGCCAGGGTAGCAATATAAACTACCCTTGAGATCCGACCATAAAAGCGCAGGTGTTTCAATATGAGAGGGATTGGAACATGTGTTAACAATATACGATGGTAATAAACCCAAAACAAAGTTCTTCGCCCAAAACAAAAAGACTCTCTCTTTTCCTGCCACCACATCGAAGAATATATTGTCTCTGCAGGACATTATTAGTGCAAGACTCTTGAAAATAATTCTCTGTACATTAGTTATAATCTAGATTGAAAGGTAAGTGTTCATGTTTTTACTATATTAAACATGATTGGTTTATTACCATCATATCCCTTATTTTCAGACAATAGATTCCATATATTTCCGATGTGTTGTTCCTGGTTTTGAAAGTAATATGAAGGATGACCCTCTACAAAGTTTTATATATATTTTTTAATGTTAATACATATTTAGTATCTTATTAGTATATGTATAAAACATAATTAACAAATTATTTTTAATTTTCAACCAATTTTAAATAAATTATATTATCGCATATATTTAATAAAACATTCATATAACCCGCCTATAGTTAGTTCCAAGTATCATTCACAGTTAGCGCAAACTTCTGTCACAGAAATTCCTTAGTGAGTGTCGCATCTCTCTTTAGACACTTGTCTCTGGGCCGAACTAACCTTTCCACCGCACGGAGTAGGGAAAGATAGTTCGTTCTAGGCCCGGCACCGCCTCTGACCTGACCCGACCTTGACTTTAGTTCAGCTTTTCAGCAACAGATGGCGCCTTATTTCAACTTTGAAATTAAAGATTCCTGTAAATCGTATAAGAAACATGAAGCAGTATGGTATAGATGGGGTCTTTTGTAGAAAATATCTTGGGCATTTGGTTGCCTAACACTATTTAGTGGATTATAGAATTAAATACTGGACTACGAGGCCGGACTACTATATCATACTAGAGTGAACTAGATTAGTTAATGCTAGACTAGACTAGAATAGATATTACCAGACTAGAACCGGACTGGATGAAATAACACCAGACTGGATTAGTTTAATACCACCAGACTAGACAAGGTTACACTAGATTAGCAAATCCGCATTATTAAAACGGAATAGTATTTACTATCGCAATTAAAATGATGTAATTAAAATGCAAGTTACATATCAAATTAATTATTCACCTTAGAACCCGCATTCTTGGAATTGTTTTATTGTCGCCATTAAATACAATGTTGCAAATAGTGTTTATTGCATAATTCTTACCGCCGTTAATGCTTATTAAGTAAATGTTTTTCAACCTTGACATTTTATTTCCACATATTTTGAATGCAAAAACAATTGCTTTTGAAAATAATAAGAAAGGTCGCGAAAACAATTTCGTGATATAAGAACCTAAGTAACTAAAATTAGAGACTTGTTTCACCTTGACTTAATTAGCATTTTGATTGGCTTATTGAATGTTCGTTTTTGAGGTTATATACGGGAACTACAAACAAATTCAATTAGTAATATCAACGCAATGTCTTTAACAACTCCAACGATAACCGCACCAGATTCGGGTATAAGTTCACCTACATTCTTGGATGACTTATTAAAAGAGTTCGATGAGGAGATTAAAAGTGACTATCATCTCATAAACGAAGTTAGTTATTCTGTCTCCAGGTCATTATCAGTCTCAACGGGATTCAGCGCAGTTCGAGGATTTTTTCACTGTGTTCGAATATTCAATTCGAAAAACAGTCTATCATTAATACCAATTGAATGGTCCACATTAAAAAATCAATGGCAGAAGGTGAAATACATTGTTTACGACTAGACGACAGAGAGGTGTTAAAAGAAAGTGTTCCAACTGCAGTTGTTTATCAGAAGCTCAAAAGGAAGGAATACCCTATACCGAAATAGTTCCCGTTAACCATAGCTGCACCATTACTCTTCATTCATTGCCCAGGGGGGGTAGAAACAGATATATTACGTTACAAAGCAGAGGAGTTCAGTTTGATTTGAATCGAGAGGCAAGTTAGATGGGTTATTTAAATTAATCGATTACCGCTAGGAACGTTTGAAAACATTAAACTTTGATAATTATTACATCGAGTGTCTAAAACATTTTATAAATTTACCTAAAGACAATGAAGTCATACCAACGTTGGGAAGCCTGATACAATTTTCTTCGTCCAGTCATCACTTTGAATGTATAGAATGTATTTATGAAATATTTGCATATAATAAATTGAAATTAATTAAAGACATAGAAACAACGCGACAGTGCTATTGTTAAGATCATCGACGACGCTACAGCGGTACAAAGAAAACCACGACTGGAGCGACACATTGAAAAAATACAACGATTGAAATTAACAATAAAAATTTATCAAGCTGCTAAAAAGTGTTATCAACTTTTTTCTAAACTTTGTATCTAGGAATAAGCATTGTGCTTGTTACTGTTGCAGCCAGTATAAATTACATTTAATGAACCATACAACACCTCGAGAACTATATTCGATGTGAAATTCACTACCACCACATTTTCAAAATTAAATTAAATGTATTGATGAACAGCGGAAAACATTTCGTTGTTTGTCGCACAAAATCATTATGTTAATCAACATTGCAAATTACATTTTGATGGTAGGGTTATTCGATAAGATATTCTTTTCCACGACCCCAGGTGAGATTGTAGAATGTTATATTTGTGTGAATGTTGAAAAAAATGATACATGGCCGCTAAGATGGAGACGAATACTGCTAAATACCATACCACCTACATGCACAACACAAGCAAATAACGATGATAGTGATGAAAATGGTGTGATAAACTACAAACTAATGTGTTTTGTTTACAAACAAAATTACCCACTCCTTGGGAAAATATCATCGAGCTGAGATAAGATGAAAACTCTGAGTCTTCAGTTGAATCCAATTAAACGACAGATAGCTCATCATCACAACCAACATCATTATCCGATGGAAATGAAAACAATGTGACAACAACTATAATACCACCAATACCGTTAGGAATTCCTAATTATTTTATATAGAGAAATATTTAAAAAAGGAAAAACAGTATCATCGGGTCATTGGAAGTTTTTTTAAAATTAGGGTGATGTCATTGGGACATAGAACTTTGAGATTAAATTTAATTTAATATAATTAATCATAAACGTAAAGTATTTATAAAATTTTTTAGATTAGTTAATACCACCAGACTAGAGAAGGTTAGACTAGATTTGATAATATCAAACTAAGATTTATTTGAATTTTCCATCAGACTAAATTTTCCTCGAAATTAAAATGCAAATTCATAAATAAAATTAATTATTCTCATTAGAAGTGAATGTACACTTTTAATGAAAAAAATCAATTTCCCCTTTATAATTGATTAGTTTCATATAATATTATTATTGCTTTATTAAGTAAATTTATTGTATCCTTAACATTATTCCCATTAGAAGTGAATGCACACTTTTAATGAAAAAACATTTTTCCTCCTTATAAATGATTAGTTTTGTTAAAAATTTTGTGAAAATGGAAAACTGGAGGCGATTGGGACAGCACCATGGGTTTGTGTGCGAGAATACTATTATAAACGAGGTGGTGATGGAAAATTTATTTGTGGTGAATGAGTAGGTGAAAATTTTAGAGATGTGATAGATGAACATAATTTAACATCTGTATATAGAATTAATTTAAAAAAATGTTATTTATGTGAGAGTGAGTTATATACTTTAGACCTAGCAGAAGATTGTAGTAAATACGACGAAATTATGGTTGTAAAATATTACCAGTAAGTAAGCCAACCAACCAACATAAATATAGTCAGAAATATTTTTTTCAGGAACGGTTGATTTGGTGTGATACAAAAAAAAATAATAGAAAACTTAGAGAAATATTTAAAAAAGTAAAAAAAGATTCATTGGGTTATGGAACTTATACCGGATCATTGGAATTTTTTTAAAAATTAGAGAAATATCATTGGGAATAGAATTTTAGGATTAAATTTAATTTAATATAATTAATCATAGTTGTAAAGTATTTGTAACATCTTTAGATTAGTTAATACCACCAGACTAGATAAGGTTAGACTAGATTTGCTAATATCGAACTAAGATTTATTTGGAATTTCCATTCTGGAAAAAAACAAAGGCAGATGCGCATTCCTGAATAGTGTTTATCATCACAATTAAATGTAAATCATATATAAAATTAATTATTCTCATTATAAATAAATGAATATTTTTAAAGAATTCAAAATCAATTTTTTTCATTATAATTGATTAGTTTTATTAATTTATCACCTATTTGGATATATAAAGGGGACTCTAGACACTGTAGCTTTAGTTTAAAAAAAAATTACAACCTTTAATTTTTATCTCAATAAATTCAAAATTGAATTCAACGGCTGACAAAATCGTTCTAAAATTTACAAGATCTTTTCCGGAAACCTTTGAAGAGCCGCTGGTTATGATTTAAGAAGCGCATTCGGCTATAAAATTCCGGCGTGATAAGGAAATAATTGATACTGGAATTCATATCCAACTACCACAAGGTTGTTACGGGAGAATTGGCCCTCAGATCTGGTTTGGCAGCTAAACATTCCATTCACGTTGGAGGTAATAAATTGTTTCTATAAAAAAATTTAAAATTATAACCTAAAGTTGCTTTAGCCGGTGATATCGATGAAGATTACCGAGGGCTTGTGAGAGTCGTACTATTCTAGTCGTACTATTCTATAATTTCTCCGATCAAGATTTTGAATAAAATATGAAAGAAAGGTGATCGCATTCCTCAATTAATATGTCAGAAAATCTATTATCCAGACATCCAAGAAGTCTTCGAAGTAAGTTTTTATGTTGCAAATTTGAATATATTTATAGACTCATCATTTTTACAGCTGAGCGATACTGACAGAGACGAAGGATGCTTCGGTTCAACCGGGAATAACTAAATTTTTTGTATTATATATATTTTTTAATATATATATATATATATATATATATATATATATATATATATATTTAATATTTACTTTTATGTATTTTAATTTTCTAGTCATATTATTTAGATTGTAAAACTCAATTACAACTCTCTCAGTAAATAATTATTATTGCTTTAATAAGTAAATTTAATGTAACCTTAACATATTACATCCTTTCTATTCTTAGAACTGGATAGGAAAAAGGTATTCACCAAGCCAATGTTGCGTAAACAATTTCGTGAGTATATATTTATCGGTTTATTGAACAATAAAGTGAGTGATAAATCACTTATTGAGTATCCGATTGGTTAGTTCTTTGAATATATATAAATAAACTAGTTTTATTTGAATTAGCATTTGTGATAAATCTTTCAAAGTGATAGAAATGTATTCAATTACAATATTTATAATAACAATATGTGCTCCCCTGGTATTGAGTTTAAGTGACTATGAGTTGACGGTGAAGTACCTGAAAAGGTTTGGATATTTGGAATCAAATAATACTTCATAATCTAGAATACAAAATGATACGATACTGGAAGCCATAATTCACAAGAATTTTATAATTTACCGGATACATCGGGTAATATAGACAATTATACTTTATCGTTAATAAAGAAGCCCCGCTGCGGCGTAATCGATGATACTTGACCACCCAATCTCCATAAAAAAATCATTAAGTGGAATAAAAATGCATTAACATGGCATTTTGCTCTAGTTGCATGGTACTCTGAAGAGAAACATTCACAATTAAAGTTTCGCCGACGCGCGAACAATTCTGATATAGTTATATCGTTCAAGGAGGCATCTCATAGTTTTCTTAAATGTAGATAAAAAGGACCTTGCAGCGGGTAGCTAGGTGAAGGTGTGCTTTTCCATGCATTTTTGCCAGACTCGGAAAAACCTATTGAAATTCATTTAGATAAAGATATGAATTGGTATCCAGGATTTGATAAAGTACTGGATGGACAAAATAGTTTATTTAATATCCTTGTACATGAGATAGGTCATACATTAGGATTACGACACTCACACGATAAATCATCTGTGATGAAAGCATGGTATGAAGATGATGATGATTTCCAAAATTTGAGTATGGATTATATTCGAGAAATTCAACGAAGATATGGAGCTACATTGTTAAAAAGTTCTACTATTTCTACAACCACCGCTCCTAGCGTTAGAACAACAACAAAAAGTACTACTACTTCTACAACCACTGCGCCTAGCGTTAGAACAACAACAAAAAGTACTACTACTTCTAGAACCACTGCTCCTAGCATTAAAACAATATTAAAAAGTACTACTACTTCTACAACCACTTATCCTAGCGCTAGAACAACAACAACAATGACAACAGAGGCTAATAAGATATTAACAACGACAACAAAGGTTGATAAGATACCAGCAAAGAAAAAACATGCACCCGATCTGTGTAAAGTGAAAAAATTCGATGCATTACTTGTTATTGAAAATATATTATACATGTTTTATGAGGATTGGTTTTGGACAAAAGATTTACAGGAAGATCTATGAATTACCAAAAGTGATCACCGATTGGTTACCTTTTTCAATTGATAATTTCACTAGAACTAAAGCAGTTTATCGAGAACCTTATACAGAAATTGTTTTTCTCATAAATTATGAAATATATGAAATTGAAAGTCGTACACTTAATTTATTATTTAGTGGCGATGCAAATAATCGTTTAGGATTACCAAACACAACAGAAATACAAGGAATTGTAGATACTTAAAGAGGTCGTACATTCGTTTTTATATATGATTTTTTAATTATGTAGCAATAGATATGAATGTGGTGTTAAATCAATAGCGTTAGAAACAATTCAAACTGATTTTCCTGGAATACCTAGATGAATAGATTAAATATTCCCATATATAAATGGTTTGTTGTATTTCTTTCAGGGTGACAAATTTTTTGTATTTAACGAATTCACAAAAACGATGGTGCGTGCGGGTAAAATAGATTATGAGATGTTTGGTATAAATTGTCCCAGAATTGGGGTTTTAGAAAAGTTACAAGTGCTATTAACAAAACTAATTTCTTTTAATTTAATTCACTGACATGATACTAACCTAGCAATTGTATAAAACTGATATTAAATATTTTTAAAAGCTATTATTAGTTTAAATTTTTCGATTATCCTAACTTATTTAAAACGAATCATGCATCTTGAAAATTATATCCCTTTTAATGGGAAAAACAACAATTCTTCTTAGAACTGATTATTTTATTGCACAATTAAATACATAATTACGTAAAAATTTTTATCGCTTTATTAAACAAATTGATTTAAACCTTGAAAATTATATCCTTCTTTAATGGAAAAAACAACGATTCTTGTTAGAACTGGATCTTTTATTGCACAATTAAATTCATAATTACGTGAATTTTTTATCGCTTTATTAAGCAACTTTTTTTAAACTTTTAAAATTATATCCTGTTTATTGGTCTTAGGATATAAATTAGTAATTATCATTAGTTCATGTTATAAACTTATTTTACCTAGTTGTGCGGAGGAGTCGAGGAATAGTTAAATGTGATATATTTTCTATAAACGGTTATATAAAATTATCTGATATTAGTTGGAGTTTTAAACTTATCCTATTTGTATGATAAATTCGGGAATAGTTTTAAAATTTCGAAAATTAATTTAAAACTCATAGAGAAGAAAAATACAACATTTTTAACAGTCTCTGAAGGGGCTGATATTGTTGAAATATTCAACATTTAACCTGGGTGTGAATCTAGAGACGTTAAAGAAAGGTTACGGTGAGCTGCAGATCGTGCACGTTTTCGAATAAGAATCGGTCATTAAGAAGAGTTACCGAAACCAAAATTGATAGAAAAACGAAACATCTATATAAATAATCAATTTTTAATCGATGTTCAAGGATTCAATGTAAATGGAGAGTTCATACCAAAGGAGCTTTCCATCAAATCATTTAATGGAGGAAATGTTGACCCTTAATTATTCAAACCATCAACACCCTTCCAATTTCTTCATGCTGCAGATAAGAAACTTGTTCGTTGGTTGGAGAATTATTATCACGGACTTAAATACAGCGCTGGAAATTTATCGTTGAAACTGCTACAAAATATTTTTTTGTTTCACATTCAACAATCAGTTAGTTTCAGCCTAATTTTTGTGAAAGGATATTTGAAGAAACAGTTATTAGATACTATTTTCAATTCTTACTTACATTGTAATGAATTTATTGTAAAAAAATTAGAAGATGATGATGAAGGTGAATTTTACGATTGCCCTAATTAAATTAAAACCAAACATACATGTATAAATCATTTTAATAAATTTTATATATGTAGTGAAACAAATTTTAAATATCTGCATAATTATTTAATAGAAAAAAAATCAGAATAAATTTTAGTTTCATGTTTATTACTAAAAAGAAAATGTTAAATATTTATTAATATACATATTATAAAAGGATATTTGAATAAACTGTTCTTAGATTCAATTTTTTTCAATTCTTACTTACATTGTAAAAATTTGGAAGATGATGATGGTGAATTTAACGATTGTCTTAATTTAATTAAAACTAATTTTACTGCATGTTTAAATCATATTAATTAATGTTTCATATATAGTGAAAAAAATATTGAATTAATGTATAATTAACAATTAAAAAAAATATGCATTATTTAAAATTACAAGAATAAATATATAAACATATAAACATTATTAATAGATATAAAAAAAAATATACATTATTTACAATAAAAGATATATAAACATTATGTATGAATTTATTAGATTACGACCGAAAATGTATAAAAATAATTAAAATTAAAATATATATAAAACTATTCTTTAAGAAAGAAGTGAATGACCGTAAGCTAACGTTTTAAAACCGTCTAAACGGATAGATCTTTTGTCATCATTACTGTTCAGCGCGATTTTACTTTGCTATACTGTAAAGATAGTGTATTTGTAGCTTCTAAAAGTATTCTGTCGCCGGTACAACATCTCTCCGCTAAACATGCAGTGCTTGTAATCGGCTCCAGTAATATCTTTATCCACTACACACTTCTTAACGCCTTTTGCCTTGTTCAGCCAATTAACTTTGTCCTCTTCCGTACAATACGCGTACATTTTAGGTCGTAAGCCAATAAATTCATACATAATCTTACCCCCTAACTAATCCTTCATTAAACCTAATACAGCCTTATTTTTTAATGGCATGTTGAAAATGTTACCAACCCCGAAATTGTGTCAAATCTTGCAATGCTCTCTTTAATATCTACATAAATATCGTCAGTTTCAATTAATGAGATAAAACTATCGGTATCACAATAGCATAGAGCAATTTTATCGCCATACCGGGGTTTCAAAAAATCAAAATTAAATACATACATTATTAATTTTGATAGCTCTAAAACAGAAAACCCCACATAAATCGGTTTAATATAAATAAATTTTAATTTTTCAAATTGAATCGCGATTAAATTTTCGGTGAATGTTTGATTTCGGTGAACGTTAAGACACTTTTCATATACGGTTTAGCGAGAAATGTTTCCGCGCCAGGTTTACGGCCAATATTTTCCCAATGATTAACAAGTTTCACATCCACGCGTTTGTCTACATTCTCCATCATTTTACCAAATACGCTATTGTTCATTAATTAAAAAAGTCTTTTTTAAAATCATTTTTTTCTCTAATTCCAATTCCTCTAATTTTATGTAAGTTTCTTTCCAATTAAATTTAGTTGATCAATTAATGAGTTTTTAGTAGTTTAAGGCGGATTTACGATTTACAATTGTTCCAGTATGGAAAATTTAATTCATTCTTTGCAGAAAATGTGTATTCACTTCTAATGAGAATAATTATTGTTAATAGCGACAATAAATACTGTTCTAGAATACAGATTTGCTTTTTCCAGGATGGAAAATTTAGTCTGACCTTGTCTAGTCTGGTGGTGGTATTAAGTAATCTCTCTATAAAAGGGAAATTTATATAAAGTAGCTTCAGTATAAAATCACCAACGAGTAAAAAACAACAAAAACAACAAAAAAAAATGAATACTGCTGCTGCAACATTGAAAAATTTAAACAAAATTGGTAAACATTTATATTTAAAAGTGTCAGACTTGAAAAGAAACTGTGAATATACAATTCCGGGGGTAAACGCAGCCAATGCAAAATACGGGCCGGGGATCCAGTGTGAGCTGGAAGTTGGCGTGATATTCCTACCCGAACGATTCAATTCATACCTAAAAAATATGGAGAACTTGAAAATATGGTTCAGAAAGGTTTAACTGTAAGAATTCTGGATGATGGACAAACCATTCAATTCTCAAAAATAGAGGACCCCGGCGAAGACGAAGATGAGGATGGATCAGCCTGCTGCTGCTCGGCAGTAAGCACCAACAAAAAAATATTTTTTTTTTCTTTAATAATTAATTGTAATTATTGAACAACCCTTAAAAAAATCCTTTATATTAACTTGACTAATACTTGTTTAGCATCATTCCTTTAATTGCGAAAATAAACACTATTCAGGCCTCCCCAAACGATTCAATTCATACAGGGTGCTTCAAAAAAATGTATACACACTTTAAACTATTGTAGTTTTCCCGCTCTACAAGGCTAATGTTATATTTCTTCGCCAGGTGCCAGCATAATCGTCCCTCTATGTTATATTATCAGTTGGAATTTGTAATATCAACATGGGGGACGTACGTTTGAGTTTTGAAGAACGTAAGCAGGTTATTAAGTGGTACTGGAAGTTTGAGAATGTAAATGAAGTTCAAAGACAGTGGAGAAGGGAGTATGATACAGAACCACCTTCAAGATTAACAATTACACGCATACGAGACAAATTCGAAGTTCATGGAACAGTGTGTGATGTGCATAAAGGTCATTCAGGTCGGCCTCGAACAGCTACAAGTGATGAGTCATCAACGGCAGTCTTGGAACTGTTTCAACGCTCTCCTAACAAATCTTCAAGGCAAGGGGCACGTGAAAGTGATGTAAGTGCTAGCAGCGTGCTACGCATTCTGAAGAGAGGCAAGTATCGTTGTATACATTCCAAGGCTGGTGCAACAGCTAAATGACGACGATCCAGATCGAAGGTTGCAATTTTGTGAATGGATTCAGGAGATGGTGATACGTGAACCGGGATTTATGGGTAGCATCATTTGGTCGGATGAAGCCCAATTCAAACTTAATGGAACTGTCAATAGGCACAATTGTGTTTACTGGGGTGAAGAAAATCCTCACATTACAATTGAAAAAGCTGTAAATTTGCCTGGTGTAAATGTGTGGTGCGGTTTGTCTTCAAGGGGACTCATTGGACCTTTTCGATTTGAAGGCACTGTAACTGGTATTAATTACCTAACAATGCTTGCTGATTCCATATTTCCTGCCATTCGTGCATTATACGGTAATGATGATTTTTATTTTCAACAAGATGGTGCTCCGCCGCACTATCACAGGGACGTACGAGCTTACCTGGATCAAAATTTGTCGGGACAGTGGATAGGACGCAGGGGGCCAATCGAGTTTCCAGCACGCTCTCCAGACCTTACACCACTGGATTTCTTCTTGTGGGGCACAGTAAAAGATGAGGTGTACAAACGTAAACCACGTAACCTAGACATTCTTTGGAATGAGATTCAAGCAGTGTGTAGAGAAATCTCATTGGACGTTTTGATACGATGTACAGAATCAGTGGTGACTCGTACTCAGAATTGTATTGATGCTGCAGGTCACCAATTTGAACAGTATTAACATTTGTTATTTATGTTTCATTTACATTGGACTTTCAGCTTTCTATTTTCCTGAAATTTAACTTTGTAGAACGGTAAATAAATTTTCTATGGAAGTTCAAAGTGTGTATACATTTTTTTGAAGCACCCTGTATATAGAAAAAACCGGCCAAGTGCGAGTTGTGACTCGCGCAACGAGGGTTCCGTACAAACTTGTATAGTATAGTATTATTATGTAGATTATCAACATATTATGTAGATTATAAAGAAAAATTAGACGAAATATTATATATACAGGATGTTACTGGACTTGAGTATGTCGCATGTCGGTTATAAACAAGCAAAATTTAGACATAATATATACCCTGTATATACTATGTATATAAAGCGTACGTGATGAAATGCATAACGAATATAAACAAAGAAATTTCAGAATAAACAGCTTGGCGCCAACGCATACTTTTTAACCTTCGAACCTAACCGAACAGGACCTAACTGTATGCAACCCATATGCTTCTGGAGCCTGACAATACTACTACGACAACATTAGTGAATTTTCAAAAGTTTCTAATAGTAAATTCGCATTTTTCTTGTAATTAAACTACATATTTACGGTTTTTCCCTTGACATGTGCCGTAAGACACCGCCTCTTGCCAAATTTCATTATTCTAGGTCAACGGGAAGTACCCTACAGGTTTTGATTCCCTTGTGAAATCGCAAAATATGCGACATAAACGGTCAAATCTTTTGATCGCGATGACTTACAAGTTTGATTTTTTCACAGCTGAAAGAGACCGCAGATTCAGATATTCGATACAAATTTCAACTTGTTACCTCTACGCGTTCCTGAGAAAAATGGTCTTGACAGACAGGCAGACAGAAAGACAGACGGACAACAAAGTGATCCTATAAGGGTTCCGTTTTCGGTACGGAACCCTAAAAATATGGAAGAACTTGAAAACATGGTGCAGAAAGGTTTATCTATAAGAATTAATTCATTAAAAAATGGATACATTAATAATTTCGACAACTCTAAAACGGAAAGCCCCACATAAATCGGTGTATTATATAGAACTTTTAATTTTTCAAATTAAATCGCGATTAAATTTTCGGTGAACGTTGAAACACTTTTCATATTCGGTTTAGCGAGAAGTGCTTCCGCGACCGGTTTACGGACAATATTTTCCCAATGATTGATAAGTTTAACATCCACACGTTTTTCTACATTTTCCATTTTGCCAAATACGCTAATATTCATTAATTTAAAAAGTCTTTTTCAAAATCATTTTTAGCCGTCTGCCGTAAAGTTGTATTTAAATCAATGTATTGCTTTAGCCAATTGGATTGCTTAAATTCTATTATTCTTTGAATTTTTGTAATTTTGAATCCAAAATTTATTGCCTGCTATAAATTTCGATATTGAACAATATATTTTTCTTTATTTTGATTTTGAAATTGAAATTTTGATTTTGGAGGAATCATACTTTCGACCAGAAATGGTAAATCGTTAACTTGAAATGGTAATTTAAATGGTAATCGTTTGTTCGTGTTGAACAAACAGTTATTTCTGTCACGTCAAAGTTCGAAATTTCAGTCTCCGTCAACCATTTAAATAACCGAAAAGGCACCGTAAGGCATTAGTTGGGAAAGTGCCCAGCCATACAACTTATTCGCATTCCAGTACGCAAAATATGTACTGGGTTGGTTCGAATTATACCCGGATAAGTATTTGTTATTCGCCTTAGCATATCTCAGCGAGGCTTGACAAATACCTCCTTTAATGCCTTTGAAGATGAAATTGTGTATGTCTATCTCAGTGAAAAGTTCTAAATTTATGTCCGGTATTTTCCACATTGCATCCCAGCTTAGTCCAGGTGCCGAATAATAATGGGCCGGATCAAAATGATATGTTGTGGTGCACACGTTGCAAAATTGTTCCAAAATGTCCGTCAATAGTAATACGTCAGTCTTTAAATATAGGTCGGAGTAATCTTTTGAGTTTCGACAATTTAAAGTAGTCCAAACAGTTTGTGCAGAATTGTATTCCTTGTCGGTGATGATATGATTACTTAGGTAGTCGTTAAAATAGTCCTTTTGCGGGATAGATGTATCGGTCAACCTTTTAAGCGAGTCCATGTGTTTATACGGAAAAACACCTTTTTGCCGTAATAACATAAAATGCTCATTGTGAGGGAAAGTTTTTCTAACCTCTATGCATTGATCATCGCTCAAATTTCTCGTTAGTTTCTCCAAAAAAGTAGCCATAAATTTCAGTGAATCAGCAAATCCTAGTTTTAGATAAATTTTATTTTCAATCCCATTTTAACTACATATTCACCGACCGGTAGATTTTCGGCGATTGAAATATATTTCTCCTTATTTTGGGGGATGATATCAATTTTCTCCTCATATTCCTTAATAAACAAATGCACATCATAATTTAACATGTTATGGAAAAATACAGGAATCATTTTCGGAATTTTATAATTTAAATTACAATTTGAATGGGCCGCTCCCCGAAATGTTCCCGTTATATGATCATTATCTGCGGCTTTGTCTAGTACTTGTAATAATTTATTACATATATGACAAGAAGTGGCCGTATCATAGGAATTTTGCTCATCTGTAGTTAATTTAAACATCGGAAGTGTGACGTTTAAATGATTCCTATATATTTCCTTCACATCTGCATATAGGTTCTCGCAAAATAGTTTCGGGCAATCTTCACCGGCACAAGTGACGAATTTACTCAATGAATCATCAAATGAACATTTTATATTATAGGCAAAACTTTACGTTACGTGTATATGTGTTTGGTTGGTATAGCTATTGTCAGGGTTTGGCAAACATGTATCTATCGGTTTTAAAATTGATTCATAATCTGCGTATACAACAAAGGGCTACGTATACAAAAAATACATTTTTCTATCTAAATTTTGGAATTTTAATATATCCCCCGGGACCATATTATCCATCTTTTTTTAACAATGTATTTTGTCGGCATAATAGTGTAAATTTTGTTGCAGTCATTCAATTTATGTTGTATAAAAATCTAACAGTTGTGTAAAAGGTTAGACAACCATCACATAAAATTTTTTTTCTACAATCTGAGGTGTCTGACTTCTTACAAGTCGCGAAATATCTTAAATATATATATATATATATATATATATGTATATATATATATATATATATATATATATATATATATATATATTTACATAATGACCTTAAGCCCCCCTCTTGCAAATATAATAGATTTACATGTCTTCCCCTAGTGTCATTAGTATGAAAAATCTGTCCTACAAGCTCATTCTGTTTAGATTTAAAATTAAACTCCAAACCATAAACGTTAATGCTAATATTATTTGCCTTTTTAAATTTAGAAATGTCCTTAATTTTAAGTGGAAACTCTAGTCCATCGTAATTTAAAATTTGAGAAAAGTGAGAGAATGATGCCGGGCGATGAGGATTTTCATTCGCGGGGTGTAATGCGGATACAATGCTCCATAAAAAACAAAACTCGTCTTCGTTTTGAACATTGATACACGCTTCCCCATCGCTAATCTCTTTCGGTAGTTCAATAAATGACGACCCACGTATTGGTTTATGTTTATTTACATTAATTTCTAAATAGGAAATCTCCTTAAGTGACCAACCTGAATCTTTCTCCTGAAACTCGTGCCATTTTGTTTTAATTGTAGCACACATATTATCATAAATTTCAATAAAGTCACTCATGCTAGGTGTTATTTCGCGATACTTTGTATTGAATGATTTTAATTCGCCCGCAACGTTTTTTTCATTTATGTAAATACTATATAGCTCTATATTAAATTTCAACCCGGAATTATACGACTTGATAACGTTTTCAATCATGCAACGTACAGTGTCCCTTAATTTACTAACAAAACTATCTATATCTATACCCGATCTTTAATCCTATAACTTGCCACTCTATTCTTGAAGCTGGAAAAAACTTGTATAACATTTTGTTTAAACGGCTTCACCGCCACCTGAAGATGGTTTTGCGAACGCAGATGTCCAGCGTACTTGAATCTGGTTGCGAATTGCTGATCACATATCTCGCAGTGATGGGTCGAAAGGGTCTCATGATCTAATTTACATAATCTATACATCTCCAGGACTGTAGGCTACAACCTTAGTTTAACCGAAAATACCTCCTTCACTTCCACTTTCTACTTATCCGCCTCTTTGTCACCGTTTATAATTATGTTATTATTTTCTGCTCTGTTTCTTCCAACCAGTTCGTTTTTTTCCCACTTTCCAAGTTTTATCTCCAGCTCCTTATTTTTACTTTTAATTGTTTTAAGTTCCTTTTCAAGGATTCCCACTCTTTCTCGAGACTACTGTCCACACTAATGGATTTTATCTGCTCCATCAACCCGGCTTCCCACGCTTTGTCTTCTTGCTTCTCCTTCGTAATATTTCTTATTAAGCTTACTAACTGCTCCTTCACTTCAACCATCTCCTTCAGCAATATCTCCACCGAAATAAGTTCCATTTCTCCGGACAAGCTTTACTTCTTCTTCATCCTCTTTTAATGAGCAGCTTATGGAGTCCTATCCACATATATCCACAGACGCACAACATATGATGTATGAACCACATCATTTATAGAAGAAATACTTCTTGCACAGAAAAGAATTGTCCGAAATATAGTGGGAATAAAAACAACAGGATCGTGCAAACCACATTTTAAAAATTTTAAATATCTTGACAGTAGTCAATTTATATATACTGGAAACTGTCTCATATATGCACAAAATTCGCGATACTCTCCAAACACAAAGATATTCATACATATGACACAAGAGGAAAACACCACCTTTATCCCAGGAAAACAAATTTAAACCTGTGTTCAAAAGGACTTGAGAATCAAGGAAATAAAATTTACAATAAAATACCAAACACAATAAAAAATGAAATGTCACTTAAAAAATTTAGAAATAATTTGAAAAAAGTTCTATAAATGATCCCGATGTACTGTATTAATGATTTTAAGCATTTTAAATTTAACTAACTTATTACTTTTACTTATTGTAATATTGTATTCTAATTATTTTTTGACATATATTTTATGTATCTCATTTGGTAAATAAATAATTTGAATTTAAAAGTAATTTAGTCTACTTAGTTAGCAATATATAACCAATTTACTAAATATCTTCTATTACAAACATAGATTAAGTAAATTCAAATTTAACGTTATAAAGATATCGTTTCTAGTCCAATTCATGAATAGATTTAGGTTGTTCCAGCTATAAATCTCAATATCAACTTCAATAGACTAGTTGTCTGAATATTGTAATCAGAAATAGGGATAAGCTTAACTTTTATAACCTGCTGTCTGAGAAAATTAGGATTATTCTCCATTCCTTGTCCTTTTGTAGCCGGAAAGGAAATTTTTGTTTTTATTGCCAGTCTATAGGAAACTACCCATGAGGAACAAAATTTTGTAAACCATTTTGAAACGTTATATATGTAGGTACTGGAGAAAATTCATATTTTTATGAAAATTCTTCATGTAATTTGTATATCTTTTGAGAAAATAAATCATAAATGACAACAAAAATAAAATTTTCGAATAAAAATTGTAATGATTTCAGTATATCTTTAAACATTCTTTGTACAAATTTCATAATTTGGATAACGTTGAAATAAATATTTCCTTTCCAAACGCAATTTTGTTAAATATTTTGTTATTATACGAGGTTAAAACATTTTCTAGACTAAATTTATTTATCTGGGAAGGTACCAATGGGAATAAGGCATCAATGGAATTATCATCCTCATAATTCCTCTATTAGTTTCTTCCTATTTCCTTCCTATTTTTGTATTATATTGTTTCTTGTTTTCTTCTTGATACATAAATATCTATTATTTCCTAACACTCAAATACACGTATCTATACTATACTACACACATCGCATGTTTACACTATACAGAAACAAAATATGTAAATCGTTCTATTTCATTGTTATTATCAGTACTATTATTAGTTAATAAATTAATGAGTGTAAATGTGTAAAATGCACCTACATAAATACAAAAGCTTATTTAAACTATTTGAGTGTATTTTAATTTTATATTTGAAATTCCCTCTCAAAGAGTGTACAATGAAAATTTAGGGGTTTTTAGTCGACGATCTAGTGAGAATTGAAGTTGGTCCTAGGGAGAACATTCTGTACGAGTTGGCATAACTGCTGCAGAAGATCCGAAATATCTCTCTTTTTCAGTTGAACCGTCGACTTGGAAATTTCGGTGCTGTACGGTGCTCTTTAGAACTTGTCCGGTGGACGACTCGAATACTCACGTAAGTTTTTACTCATGCTTTCACTACCGGCAACTCATATTATTATAACTTTCCGCCCTTCTCCGAGAGTCCCGAGATCTTGTATGACTCGCGATCGGCATGCTCAACACGTGGTCGCGTGAAATAATTCACGCGGGCATGTGTAGGCATCTATAACGTTCGTTAAAAATTTTGTTTTTTCTGTAGAAATTTTTATGCCAGTTCTGCGGCTATTTCTTCCAAAAGATTTATTTGTCTTATAGCAGTTTTCACATTTTCGGAAAGTATAGCAAAGTCATCTGCAAATGCAAGACATGAGAAAAGAATTAAGGAAACTATGTTTTTTAATTAACAAATTGACTAATAACATAAATAAAATATAATTATTAGTACGGTGTGGCTCCTTCATTTTGCTGCAAGGCCAGTACTGATTAAGCCAAAAGGCAAAAACGCATTTATGGATGTTCAGTTATAATATCACAAGAGCATCGAAAATAACCTATTATTTTACGAGAAACGAGACGTAATTTGTGAAAATCCACTAGAGTGTAGCTCTAGTGGTTTTTTAAAGATTATGTCGTATAAGGAGTGAAAAATAATTGATTATTTTCAATTGCTCGAGTGGTACTCGTTACATTTATCTAATGAATAATAATAAACTAAGCGAATAAAAACAAATTAAATTGACATTTGTTACTAAATACAAAACTTTGTTGTCATGACAATTATTTAATCATGGCTCTAGATTTACATTATTATTCATTATTTTACTTTGTTGGATCCACTGAATAACCGCGGTGTTTTCCGTTTATCTATACCTACCCGGTGACTAAGTAAAATTCTCAATTGCTATTCGCCAATTTTATGATGAGTTATAATATAATCGTAATTATTTTCATTTATCAAGTTATGCCATCTTCTGGTGAACTTGCTGCCTGCCTTAGCAGTAAAATGCAGGAGCCACACTGTACTAATAATATTATTTTATTTATGTTATTAGTGAATTTATGAATTAAAGAACATAGTTTCCTTAATTATTTTCTTATAATATGAAAATTCACATAGTAATTTTTCCCCTATTTTTTATATTAATGCAAGACAGTTTATTTTGATCTTTTAGCTTCCTCTTCTTAACGTTATTGGCAAAATGTTGTGTTCAATTCAAGTTTTTCATTCCAACTTCGTACTGCTTTCTCTAACACACAATTATAAAGAATTGGGGATAAGCCATCACCTTGTCTTACACATGTTTTTATTTTGAAAGGCTGCGAAATTTCTCCCATAAATTTTATGCTATAGACTGTAAGCATTTCTCGTATTAGGTATCGTATTTAGGTCTCTATCAACAGAATCAAAGGCCTTTTCCACAAATATAACTACAATGTCCTTATATTTTGGGTACATTTCATACTTTAACAATAAATTGATCGCTTGCAAAATGTGAAATGTACCCAAAATAGTCCATGTTTCAAAAATATCGAGTTAGCTACCTTAATAGTTAGATTTGCACTTGATCTTTTTATTCTGAAGTAACTTATTATTTCTATATTGTTGAGTTTGAAGATTATGATATTATTAAATAGTAACATTTGTATCTTTTCTTCAAAGATTATAATTTCTATAAAATTCTTTTATACATATCGTTAACAAAGTTGACATCATTAGTATAACTAATATTTCTATAAAAAACATTTCTTAAAAAACTACTTCAATGGCAAACACCACGACTGACATTGAATTACATTAAGAAAGTTTTTGGGTTCTATATAACCCTGAAATTTTCCCAAATAAAAAAACAATATCCTGATCAAATACAAAAGAAAATTATCAATCAATTAAGGAACATCCATATACGAGTTTTTGCCTTTCGGCTTCATTAGTATGGCTTTATATATTGACATTGATGTCAGATGTTTTTCTTGCAAATAAATACCAAAGACATTTATTACTTCTTTTAATATTCATACAAATAACTTTAGCGGATCTTGATGTAATAGTCTTAAATAACATTTATACTGAACATCACATATAATTAATTCAATACATTCTTTTATACATTTTTTTTGTAAAAAATAAAACGTTAGATTTTATTTTGACATATTTTCTGCGCGAACAACGTTAACTTGTTAGATCAAAAGCAAAATTGAATAAAAGTTTGTATTGCACTCGCGGATAAAATTAAGGTTTAACTCGCGAATTTAACAATAAACCTTAATTTCATCGGCTTGTATAATTAATTATAATTTTATGATTACTATTAAAACACTGATTGTACAGCTCAAACTCATTAACCATTACACGATCCTAAAAATATTTTCAGTTATAACCATTTGGTTTTCAATGAATATATTTGAATGACATTTTAGAGCTTTTAGAAATATGTAAAAAAAATAAAACAGATGTGAAAGGAGATGGTATAATTCTATGAACAAGCTAAAGCCCTCATTTTATTTTAAATAACGTCCCTCTTTTTCTTATCTAATGGTGTGAATTCTTGTAGTAGTTTTTTCGTAATTAGAGTCTTCACTTGATTCACTTATTGCGTAGTAATGACACATGTGTATCAACAAATTCCAAATTTGATCAATTTTTGGCTCTTAACCATAAAAGTTATTCACATAACTTGCATAAATCGGATTCAATACACAATGTGTGATTTTAACTTCTTGGTAACTTATTAGCTCTTATGAGTTCATAATTTTTGACCAGGTCTTCCTCTTTAAATGATTGCAAATTCCATCAAGATCATTGTTTTAATTGATACACACAAATGTGATTGAAAATTCCATTGACCATTGTCAATTCACAGGGTGCCACTATTTAATCTGTATTTACTAAGTCTATTAATTTACTGAATTTCAAGGTCGAATCTTTAGAAATGACACTATCATTGACCTTTAACATTATTTGTTTAATCAGCTTAGCTCTGTCAATCCCTCAAATTACAAGGTAATCATTATAATTGGTATCTTATATTTAATTGTACTTATTTCCATTTAAAAATTAATAACTCATTTTTGACATTTTTTTTTGTTTTTGTAAAAAATATACAAAACATAATTAAATCAATAATCCTTCAAAATTTAGATTAGACATAGTACATTACAGTACAATATTAAACATATTGCTATTTAACGTTACATATTATAAATGTAGTTTTAATAATAAGTATATTAAAACTTGCTTACAGTTTTTTTAAAACATTAATACAGTTTCATGTAATTTAAAAGAGTTTGTAATACATACCCATAATTGTAGAGAAGAGTATAAAAAGGAAAGGTGTGATTATCATATTATTATCCCATAATGAAATGTTATTATGATCAGTAGTCTCTAAAGTAGAGAAAACTAGTATTATACCATACGCGACTTTTATACTAGGTATCGATATCTAGAATATATTAAGTGGTAAATTATTTATAATAAATATATTATAAAATTACTTGGTAAAATAATTAAACAAATAATATGATCCAACCATAGCCTCCATCAGGAACACTAGGATCTAACTCAGGTTGAGTTGTTAAAACCCTATCTATTCTTAAATTTCCATTTGTACGGATTTCACTTTCTCTAAGCACTGCCATTTTTTTTAATAGAAATTATGTACTATTAATCAAAATTTCCTGTGAATTGCATTCTATTTTTTATTTAAAGAGAACTAAACTGTTTTATTCATATCATAGCAGATAGCAGTTAACTAATCTTTGAGGATTTTTGTATTATAAATGTAGGTGTTCCTACGTGTATATAATATGTGTCAATAACACATTTTTAAAGAATGCTTCAGCTATTAGTTTTTTTACTTTTTCATTTTTATATAACTATATTATATTAGTTTTCTATTAGTATATATACATAATGAAGTGATTATTTTGTTTGTGTTATAATTTAGTTTTTTTTTTTATTGTTTTGTGTATTTGCATGTGTGTGTCTACAACATATATTGGGGTATTAATCTAAAAAAACATTTAACATGTTTATTGCGGTATATATGTTGTACACAAATATAAAAATATGTAATGTTAAGGTCTATCTTATGCCTGCACAGGATATAGAAATATAAATTTATTATCACAGTTGACTTAAAATAAAATACGATTATAATTTATATATTATCAGCTATGGATAGAAGTAGAGGAAGAGCACGAGGCCGCAGTAGGCCCCAGTTAGAAACAGGTTCAAGGTCTGGAATTCCTCAAGGATCTGCTTGGCAACCCCTTCCTAGGGGGCCAGGGGCATGGGGTGGTCCACAAGGTGAAATGGCTCCACAACCAGGTGGTGCAATTACCGGAGGTGATGGTGACTACGCTGGAAGAGGAGCTACTAGAGGTAGAAGGGTGCTGCCTGAAAAGATACAGCAAACAAGACCTGAGCATTTGTCTACCAAGAAAGGAAGTAGTGGCCTTCCAGTGAAATTGTGTGCAAATTTTTTTCAGCTTTTGCAGAAACCCAGTTGGTGCTTATATCAATATAGGGTAGATTTTGCTCCAGAAGAGGACCAAACTGCAATAAGAAAACGACTTATGCGCACTGCTGTAAAAGAACTAGATTTAAATGGATATATATTTGATGGTACAGTTATGTGTGCACCAAGGAGGTTAACACCAGATCCATTAGAATTGTTTGTTGATGGTGCAGGTAAATTAATTTAATTGAAATAGCATGTTTTAATTTATTTTGATTACATATGTTTAGTTGAAGGTTCACCAAAAGTACGAATCACAATAAAATTAGTAGGTGATGTGGCAGCTGGTGATTATCACTATCTGCAAGTGTATAATCTAATTATTAGAAAATGCATGACTTACCTCAAATTAAAACTAGTTGGTAGGAATTTCTTTGACCCCCTTGCTAAAATAAGAATTCCTCAATTCAATATGGAAATATGGCCTGGCTATGTAACATCTATTAGGCAGCATGAAGATGCTGTTTTACTTTCATGCGAGATCACTCATAAAATAATGAGAAATGAAAGAGTATATGATCTAATGTTGGAATGTTCTAAGGATGATCATGTGGGTTGGAAAAAAATATTCCAATCTAAAATTACTGGTACTATAGTTCTTACAGACTACAACAACAAGACATACAGAATTGATGATATAGACTTTGATTCATCGCCAGCTAGTACTTTTACTAAAAAGGATGGTACATCTATTAGTTATGTACAATATTATCAACAGGTATAGTTAAATTTCTCCATAATTTAAAACTATTTAAAAGATTAATGTCACCCACATTTATATATATATATATATATATACATATATATATATATATATATATATATATATATATATATATATATATATATATATATATATTATTTTAAAAATCGATTTTTTTAGCGATATGGTATTAATATAGTCAATATGCAACAACCCTTATTGATCTCGGTGTCTAAACCAAGAGAAATTCGAGCTGGTATGTCTGAAACAATAGTTTTGATCCCTGAATTATGTAGAATGACAGGCCTTACTGATCAACAAAAAGCAAATTTTGCTTTAATGAAGGCTCTAGTAGATCATACTAGAGTCGGACCTGAACAGCGTCTACAGAAACTGTATCAATTTAGTCAAAGACTAAGAAATAATCAAGAAGTTATGGCAGAACTTCGGCAATGGGATTGGGAATTGGCAAACAATGTAGTCGAATTTGCTGGGAGAGTCTTGCCAAATGAAATGATGTTGGGTGGAGGAAGTACCAAATATCCTGCAGGTAGAGATGTTGATTGGACAAAGGAATTGAGAACTAGACAGATGTTTTCTGAAGTTCCAGTCCAATATTGGGTTATTGTATTTGCTAGTAAATTTAGTTCATCTGTTCAAAAATTTGCACAGATGTTAAAAAGAGCTGCTCAAGGGATGCATTGGAAACTAGGAGATCCTCGTCCTTATGAAATTTCAGATGATCGCATAAGTAATTATCTAGATGCCCTTAATAAAATATCTAATGATCCAAAAGGTCCTCCAAACTTAATACTGTATATTGTAAGCAATAATAAGAGTGACCGTTATGCGGCAATTAAAAAAAAATGCTGTGTTGATACACCTTTACCCACTCAAGTTATGGTTGCAAGAAATTTGGATTCTAAAGGTGCAATGTCTATTGCTACTAAAGTTGCTGTCCAAATGAATTGTAAAATTGGTGGAGCGCCATGGAGTGTTGTTATTCCCTTAAGTGGTATGATGGTTATTGGATATGATGTTTGTCATGATCGTCAGGATAAACGTAAAAGTTATGGTGCGATGGTTGCTTCGTTGGATAAACAATGCACTAGATATTGGAGTTCCTCATCTGCACATACAAGTGGAGAAGAACTTTCAAATGATTTTGCTTTAAACATTATTAAAGCTGTAAAAGTTTATCAACAAGTCAATAATGCTTTACCTGAAAATTTTTTACTTTATAGGTATGTAAAGTTGATAATTTTTTTTATCATATTTGATATCAACATTTTTTAGGGATGGTGTAGGAGATGGCCAATTGCCTTATGTACATGAACATGAAGTAAAACAAATTAAAAATAGATTGGCAGAGTTCTACGGACACGCTGTTAGAATGGCTTTTATTGTTGTTTCTAAAAGAATAAATACTCGTATTTTTGGAATCAATCGCAATTCAAATCCAGAACCAGGAACAGTTGCAGATGATGTTATTACTTTACCAGAAAGGTGGGAAATATATAAATTTAAATAATGTTCAAAACATTTTTTTTTAGGTATGACTTTTATTTGGTGTCACAATGTACAAGACAGGGAACTGTGTCTCCTACATCTTACAACATCATCAGCGACAACTTTGGATTAGATGCTGATAAATTGCAGATAATTACACATAAATTAACCCACATGTACTATAATTGGTCAGGAACAGTACGTGTTCCAGCACCATGCCAATATGCCCATAAATTGGCCTTTTTAACATCCCAATCTCTTAAACGGAGTGCCCATTCTGGGCTTTCAAATTTGTTATATTATTTGTAAAATATGACAAAACTTTTTTTATATGAAATAATAAGCATTTGTTTTTTTAAGGTTTAAATTTGTTTCTTTTTTTCGATCAACTAGTTATTTTTTTATATAGTAGAATATTGGGTTACTTTTTAAATCAGAACTAGTTAGTTATTTTTATATAAAGTGGAATGTATTATGTTGAAATAATAAATTAAATTTTGCTTTCTAAAAGTTTCTTGAAATCCATTTCAAATTTGTCCGTTAATTTAATAACTTCTATATGCATCTTAAAAAAGAATAGATTATTTTATAGTATTTAAAGATATTACATTTATAGATTTATGATGTGCGTATAGTATGTTAACTAATGATTTACATAATGTGTACATAAACATATTTATACTAAAGAAGCTTACTACTACTATCCATTCTTATTGTTAGTTAAAATTCATCATCTTTATGTTACATGAAACAATGTATGCAACCCATTTAAAACTTGTTTATTTACAATACAGTAATTAATTCATCTTGTAACTGGCAACGCCTATATACACATTATTCTCTATGTATAAATACTTCGTGAGTTAAATCAATGAAATTACGTTTTTTTTTTAGATTGTCAATAAGAAGCAATTGCTTTTTAAAGCCATTGCATAATTCTATCTTGTGCTTTTCTACATTTTTAATGGATAATAATAAATCGTCGATTTCTTTTTTATGACATTCTTGAAGCTCCTGAAAATAAAATGAAAAAAAATCTGATCATATCTCCCTATTTTAAAGTGGACTGAAATGTCCAGTAACCAAACATAGTGCGACCATAAAGTAAATCAGTATTTCAGTACATTATGTTAAGGGTTTGTATGTTCAACTTTTCGGGATTGTTTTAATTATAATTATTTTACTGTATACACCAGTAATACCCGATACTATTTATATTTTAGATTTCATACTTAAAAAAAAGCTTTATTGCTTTTCCAGGTCACTAATTTGTCACTAATCTATATAGTCGTATGCAAAATGATGTTTGGAAATAAGTACAAAGAAATGTATATGAAAAGTAATGTAAGTAAATACGGATGTTGAATTAACGCACGTCGAATTAGTATCATACGTTTCTATCAACTACGAACAAATGTATGCTGGTCTTACTTAACTTAGTCATGGATTGTTCCATTCCACTAAGCAGAAAAAAAGACGCTCTATTTAACTGGCACATAGGAAGTGTCAGCATCACGTACTTCAACATCAAGTACCCGTAATAATTAACAACAGCTACCAAAACTAAAGTGCAAAACGAATTTAAATTAATTGGTAATGTAAAATTTTGCACATAAAGTGGTAGCTTCAAACGAGTATGTGCTCTTATTTCACGAATAACGCCATTACACCTTGGCATGCTTCGCAAAAGTCTTCGAAGGTCTTGTTGTATAGCGTCTCATTCTTTAGTAAAAGCCGCCGTTAACTGATCGATGATTTTAGGAGGATGCTGGCGACCACGAACACGTTTGTCGAGCATATCCATGTTCGATGGGATTTAAGTCAGGACTTAACGCAGGCCACACCATTGTTTGGAATTTCCAGTTCTTATAGGAAGTCTAAAGCGATTCGCGCTGTATGGGGTCTTGCGTTATCTTGCATTAACAAAAAAATTGGACCTAATCCATATGTCACAGGGACAACATGTTCTAACACAATGTCAATGTTAAGAGATTAGCGTTAAGATTTCCTGTAATTACAACAAGGTCGGTTTTACTGTCGATACTAATCCCACCCCAAACCATAACTGAACAATCTCTAACTCTTTCGACTTCCTGGACAATAGCAGCAGAGTAACGTTCTCCTGGGCGTATGTAAACACGGCCACTGAAACGAGTAATAAATATGGAACCATGATTCTTTAGTGTAGAGCGCAGGGTTTCATTGTCGAAGTTACCATACGACATGTTCACGAGCAAAATTCATCCTTGCTATTCTGTGGCGTGTTGTGGGTTTTAGGACGCGTCGTCTTGACCACAAATTTGATTCCCTCAACCTATTCTTAGTTGTCTCGTCTGATACCGTGACCCCATGCGTCGTCCTGAGGGAAATTAAGAGGTCTTTAGAGTTCTTTTTCTTTTGCTACCTTGCCCACCTGGTATATTGCCTGTATCCAAGTACCTGTTCCACAATCCCTGATTAGCAGACAAGCTTAAGTTGAAGTTTCTTGAAACTTGTCGAAGGCTTTTGCCATTTTCAATCAATGTTATAGCGCGAACAATTTCCACTTCGTTGAGATGACTCATTTTCACTTAACTTAAGTCAAACTGTCAGTTACAAACATTTTCGTCTGTATATTTATCTGAACAAGGTCTTCCTAGCCCTGAATCAAATTTGGGTACATTATTTCTCATTTGTTGTGGTAGTTCTTGTTAATTATTACGGATACTCCTGAACTATGTGATGCTGATAATTCCCTATTTGCCAATTAAAATAATTAAATAGAGCGATGATTTCAGATGTTCATTTTATTCGCATGTAATTTACCGTTTGAATTTTGTGGCATAAATTAGTGAACAGACTTTAACGACCTTGAAACCCCGGTCACAAATTTTCATTTTTTGGGTTAGTGGAATACAACATTCCATGTTTTTAATTTGTTCGTAGTTGAAATAAATGTGCGTTAATTGAACTGAAACGGAATCTGAAAAATGAATATTGTCGTCTAGACCAGCTATTCTCAACCGCTGGTCCGGCGGACCACCACTGGTCTGCGGAGAAATTTTTCTATCCGCGAAACAAATTTACTTATCAAGAAAAAAAAATAACTAAATTTTGATTTATAAAATTACGAAACAAAAATATCTTAAACTAATTTTAATTCTATGTAATTTATGATTAGTATATATCTTTACATTTAAAAATTATTGAAAGTAAATGATAATAAAAATGTTACAATTAACTTATGTAGTAATACCTAGTAAAATTTTGTTGTTAAAAAAATATCACTGGTCCGCGATTTTTTTTTTAAATTTTACTGGTCCGTGGGCCAAAAAAGTTGAGAAACGCTGGTCTAGACGAAGAAATTTTGTCGGAACTATCAATCTTAAACCCAGGCTAAGTGAAGTCAAGCACTTCTTAACTTACCAAATGACAAACTAGTATGTGACATACCTTCTAAAAATAACTATATATTTAAGTTATAGGACACACTGTTGAATACATGTTTTTCACATTAAATTCAACCTTTTGCAAATGAAATTCATTCTTTTGCAAATGAAATTCACTCTTTTTCAAATGTAATTTATCTTTTTACAAATGAAAATCAACCTTTTGCGAATCAAGTCTTTACATACATATTATATTAAAAAAAATAATTATATGGTAAAAGAATCAAGTTTTATTATAATTCACACAATTGGGTATATGCATAAATTTTTTTCACTTTTTGCTAAATTCACTTTTTACTTCGTTTTAACATAGTAAAAAATATAAATACTGTTCATGTGGTTTAATTTTTTTTAATATATAACATACTGATTAAATTTGACCTGTTTGAACGGTTCCATTTATCGCGCGCTTTGGATGACGTCATAGCTCTCGTTTTCATTCTGTGTTCTTTACTATTTGCATAGACACTTAAGGATTTTCAGTTTGAATCGCTCTTTCGATAATGGAAAAAGCTAAAAAAACATTATAGATATTGTCTAGTACCAGATTTCAAAAACACTATTATAAGTACACCGGACAAATTGTTGGATTAAGTCCCAATCGAGGTGTATAGTCCACCCTACCAACATATTTTGCGCAGGCGCTACAGAAGATGATTTCATGTATCTATTTTTCGTAGATTGTCCGATTGTACTTTAAAAAACCACTTTCAGTCATTGTTCTGGATCATTTATAATGTCACTATATACCAAAATCGCCCTAGGTATTGGAAAACACTACAGAAATATTGCACAGCAAAACAACAGTGAATATCAACACCGATAAATGTCATAACGTGCTCACAGTTCCTAGTTTCGGTTCGACCAATGGTGATGCGCTTCGCAAATTAGAATTTCGCTCGCATATTTCGGACTTTTAGATTTTAATTTTTGGAATTAACTACAAACCAAATAAGAAAATAATGGTATAGGTGTAATGTCAAGATCATAAAGTATCGGGGATAACAAAATCAAGTAAATCTAAATCTCTTGCATATTCCCTATTGCATAATTAGAGTGAGCCTTATCTAACCAACATGATCAGGCACTTCCTGTTTATTGTAGATAATTGCGATATCCAGAATGAAACTAACTTTGTCCAGATTAAGTCATAAAGTCGTACAAAATACAAGTACTCTTTACTTAACGACCTCATCCTGTTTAAAGGCCGCTCATTTTCAGACTTCAGGAGACTACCTCTCTGGCCAAATTTCCTTTTTACAAATCGAATACGTTTAAGAATATAAAGCTTACATGTATAATTTACTTAATAATTCCGATTGAAGCCGTAATTAGATTGCATTTTTATGCTTTGTTTCAAAATTAATAAAAGAAAGGATCCTCGCTTATCGACTAATTCGCTTAACGACCTAGTCGTAGGAACGAAAGTCGTTAAGTGAGGAGAACCTGTATTTGAGTTGACTGTAGACTTCTGAATTACTTTCACACATACCTTCATCTCTATAAGTATGTGTGATTATGTTATTGTATAAATTACAATCAAATTTTTCATTTCCTACTATGTAATTAACATTATTAAATTATAATTAATAATTATAAATAAAAGCTAAGTCAATTTGGAAAATTGAGTTTGAGTCATTTTATAACCTGATCCAGCATAAAATCATGAAAATATAGTTACAATAACATTACTTTTAGATTTTGGAAGTCAAATCAAACTTTCGTTACGTCTTTCGCTGAGTGACACAACCCCTTTTGCCCATGCGTCCACGA
Source organism: Phosphuga atrata (assembly GCA_944588485.1). NCBI lineage: Eukaryota > Metazoa > Arthropoda > Insecta > Coleoptera > Silphidae > Phosphuga > Phosphuga atrata. The sequence continues at coordinate 134,875 of CALYMW010000138.1, read as the reverse complement.
TAAATGTAAAAGTACTTGATTTGCAAAAGGGTGAATTTGGTTTGCAAAAGGTTGAATTTCATTCGCAAATGGGTGCATTTTATCTGCAAAAGGGTGAATTTCATGTGCAAAAGGGTGAATTTCATTTGAAAATGGATGCATTTCATTTGAAAAACGGTGAATTTACTGTGAAAACCCCATATTTACACTTTGTATTTTTGTATCGGTACGTTACACGATTCTCATTGTTTCACTAGTATATAAACTGTAAGCACTGTAATTAATAAATTAAGAATTACAAACTATTTCGATTCTTGGAATTGTTTGAATTAATATGAAAGAACATTTCAATACAACATTATTTGGATCTGCTTTTAGTTGAAGTAGCATTGTTCTGTATAAGTGGGTGGTATACCATTCTGATCTGGTTTACTAATCCAATATTATTCCCATGTCGTTTGGGTGATTTACCCAGTGGTCTCCAATTTTTCTTTAATTGCGTACTAGGTGCTGTCTGCTTCTTCTACAACTTCTCGATAGTCTCGTCTCTGTTCGTTTCTATATTTAACCCCCGACACAAAAAGAGGCGTGTTATCAGTTTGACGTGTCTGTGTATCAGTCTGACAATCAAAAATAAAATTTCTCTCTTGCCCTTTTAACTCTCTTGTCCTTCTAACATTTAAAGTACCTATAAATATTTTGATGATGAACGTCGCCACTTCGGGAAACTGTTAAGTTAATCAAATAATAAAACCAGAATACAAAGAAATAAAAAGAAGATTGATAAAGTATGTATTATACAAGGACCTATTTTGTGTAAGCAACGTACGTTAATAAAAAAAACAACAAAATCCAATCGTTTAGTTTTCTGTCTTGATTAATGTACTCCGAAAAAATCGCAAAATAACACAACCGTCAAAGACGTCTGCTCTCACGTGTATGCCCGTTCTCTTTGACGCCACCGTGTCGCATACCTTATCAAAAAACTCAGTAGACTTTGTAATATAGATTGATACATCTAAATTCATACGTACAATTTGAAACAAGTGGGTATTTTCTATCCGTTATACCTATGTATGTATATCAAATTATACTTTCTAGCGGTCCCTCGACGTGGCGACGCTCATCATAAAAATATTAATAGGTACTTTTAATGAAGTTTAAAGGGCAAGAGAGAAATTTTATTTTTATACTTTTTAGAGGTTTATATTAAATACCTATAAATAAAAAAGACTCAATATATTGTTGTAAACGGGATTATAACATATCCCTATAAAAATACATTGTTTAATAACGTATAAAATACGGCACATTTCGAGTGATATATATATATATATATATATAAATATATATATATATATATATATATATAAATATATATATATATATATATATATATATATATATATATATATATATGAAACTGAATTAAAATGTGCCAACACTCTAATCTGGCTAAAGTTTTTTGAGATTGGTGCAAATTATAAATTGTCACCATTTTGTACCTTTTGCTTAAAATCCACTAAAAGTTTTTCATAATCTCCTTGCAATTGGTTAGTTTTCGCCTTCAGAAAATTCATCAAACATTTTGATCCCATATTGTTGACGTCTTCTGAAATATTTAATTCTTTGCAGTCTTTTGGATCTAATGTCACAACACAATTTTTCTTTAAAACATTTGCAGATTTACATTTCCTGAGAGCAGCTCTCAATTTGATATTTGAATGGATCAAAGTTTGGAATATTATTGTCAATATTTGCTTGCAATTTCTGAAAAGTATTGAAATCATTATTATATTATCGATAGACAAAAATGTACTTTATAGTGAGAAAAAAATATAAATTTATTCTACAAAAGTAAGAGATATAATCATAAGCTACTGGGGAATATAGACGCCTATCAATATCTGTTGTGTAATTGCCATGAGCGTCTATAGATTCGCTACTAGCACTACTTGATTCTTAGTGGACAGACCTCAACAATTTTTGTATATCTTGTTTAGGATTGCCAAAACGTCTCTTTAGGGAACATGTTTTCTTTCTTATAAAACGAATTATTCTGCTTTTTTCTAATCTCGTCAGAGCCAATTATTTAAAATCAATAAAATTATTAGTTTTAAGTTGAATTTTAGTCATGTAACATTTGTGAATGTGGTCGATGATATGCTACAGAGTGATTTTGATTTGATCGTTCGGTTCTGTTATTTGACTAATAAAGGAATATCAAAAGTAATTTGAGATTCTCCGTATTAAGACGCTCTAGTAACTTCTTGTTTGATTGATATAGAATTACAGTATAATCTTGATAATCCGATACATATGGGACTAGACAACCGCCAGATTTTTAGAAAATTCCGGATTATCGGGAGTTAAACAAAAAAATAACAAATTTACATATTTTATGTATAATTGTATTTCAAAAAGAATGAAATATGTACACATGACAGCTGTATAGGTAAATGTCTCCATATAAAAAACATGTATATACTAAGAACACATAGTATATATTAAATATAAATAACTAAAAACATATTATACAAAATAATCATTTATTGTTTTTTGTTTCTTTGCTTTAAACATTTTACCAAAAACGTACTCTTGCAAGATTTTTAGCACTAACACATCAGCACTTGCTATGGCATTTTTTTACACCGTTGGTTACAGTTTGCTGAGTTGAAATATTAAAGTCATCTTAGCTTCGTCGTCATCCATGGAACAAATTTGCCTGAGGATTTCTTCGTCAGAAAGAAAAGACTGCAAATTTTCCTCGCTTGTGTCTTGAAGTCAATCTTTTATGGCATAGTTTGTCTGGGTAACATCCACTACTCATTTGCTGGAAACCTCTTTTAAAAAATTTGCTCTTGTAAAGATAATTGTATAGTGCAGTTAGCTTCATAGTTAAAAGCAGTGTGTGTTGGCCAGACCTTTTCCAAGAACACTGAATGGTGTCGTTTTTACTTTATACCAGCTGTGCGCCATCGCAAGCTCGAAAAAAAATCATCTTTCTTGGTTATTTTTTCGAAAAATTGTTTTGCCTTTTTACCGAGGATATCTCCCAATAATGGCGTATGACGGACACGCTCTTGCATAAATCAAGTAAATAAAGCATTTTCCACTTCAAGACAATCACCTGTTTTAACTGTCTTTCTTTCCTTGAACTGCTCCGCAGTAGTCCTGACGAATTGGAGGACTTTCTAGCCGTTGACTTTGATGCCGTAGATCGTGGATCTTCCAACGCCATAAGAGCGTGCGAGGTTTGCCGTGGGTTCTCCTTTATTAAGATTATTGATGATGTCCTGTTTTTCATACAAACTTAAAGTGACGTGTTTCAGTTTGGTTGAAATTGTATTCTAAATAACTACATACACTAAATACACTCGATAAACGACAAACTAATAACAAAACAAGATAATGTAATGGAGCGGCGAATAGAATGAGTTGATAGAAAAAGAGTGGTGGGAGGGAAGAGCACCAAGCCGGCAGGTTTACTTATTTGTATCCGGTGCGGCGTGCGAACAAGAAAAAACACGTGTTTCTCCAGACCGCCGGATTACTAACCGTAACTAACGTGTCCGACTAACCAACCGCTGAATTACCAAGATTATACTGTACATAGCGAGTTCGTAAATATAATGAAGAGCTGTTGTGTACAAAAATTAATAAGAATATTAGGCAAAAATAGTAATAGTTAAATTCTTAAGTAAATACCTTAATTCGTCACATTTCTCAAAAATTTTGTCGAGCAAAATAACCTAGACGAAACCTCCAGTAAAAAACTTGAATAAAGGGTGACAAATTAAGAGTGACCTGTTTTTACTCAATAAAAATAAAGGTTTTACACCCTCATAGAATAATATAAAATCAGCCCCATCGCCTCCACAAGGGCGTCGCTATAGACAGAATGAATCAAATAGTGAACGCATCGCTCAAACTCAGAACGTTTTCGACCCAATGGAAACACGCCACAGCAATACTGATTTCCAAACCCAACAAACCTAGGAACATAACGTCAAGCTACAGGCCCATAAGCCTACTAACAGGACTTGGAAAAATATCGGAGAAAATAATACACAAACGACTGACGGACATAGTTGACGAGAACCAAATAATCCCCGACGAACAGTACGGATTCAGACAAGAACATTCCACAACGTACCAGACAACGAGAATAACCGAAGCGATAATCGACGCTTTCAACAGAGGATACGCCATGGGAGCGGTACCCCTGGACGTCTCAAAGGCTTTCGACAAGATATGGCACGAAGGCTTAATATACAAAATGAACAAATTCAAAATCCCGATGGGGATGATAAAGTTACTAGATTCGTACCTCGGCAACAGAACGTTCCAGGTAAAATTAAATGACACGATGTCTACGATTCGTCCAGTGGGATCGTGTCCCCCCCATGGGTCCGTACTGGGGCCCTTGCTCTACAACATTTACACCACTGACATACCTAGAATGGAAAACACAAAAATTGCACTATACGCAGATGACACTGAGACACTGCTATATTCATGAGAGGAATATTGGCGAACACCATCACCGAGAGATTACAAAACCACCTAGATGAGATAAATCGCTGGTGTAACACGTGGAAAATTCAACTGAGAACGCTGAGAAAACGCAAGCCATCATGTTCACAAGAAGAAAATACAAACACATCCCAACAAAACGCCTCAAGATTAATAACACAATTATAAAGTGGGAAAATTGCGAAGAAAACTAAACAAATTAAAGGCTATCTCTATCCCCTCATCAACAGGAAAAGAAAACTCAACATGGAAAATAAGCTGAAACTGTACAAGACAGTAATACGACCAATAATGACATACACACTGAGGTGCTGGATGCAAGCTAGCAAGCACGTAAAGTACAAACTACAAATCATACAAAACAAAATTCTGAGACAAATCGCAGACAGACTCACAATGGTACATAACCAAGAAGCAAATACATAAAGACCTCGAAATGGAGACAATCATAGAGCACATAGCAAAACTTACACAAAAGACATTTAACAACATGCGACAACATGACAACATCACAATCCAAGAAACCGCAAACTACAGAACAAACATCAAATGGCAATTCCCTAAACTGCAACAATCCACATTTAGACAATAAATAACACTGTTTTCTACCTACAGGGTACCCAGAGCAACCCCGGCGATACAAAAGGACTACACCAACAACACAGCAAATGAGACAACATAGAAGAAACAAAGAAGGAAGCCAAAGGACCACAGCAGGACCAACCCAGCCAAGGCCAAGAGGCCACAGAAGAAGAAACGAGCAAAATAAGGGAATGAAAAGGACCGTTTTATTGTGAAACAAACAACAAAAGACAAACCGAAAAACAAGACAAAGACGGCGGAAGACGAACACACGCTCAAGCCCGCCACGAAACAAAGGATACCATAGTCCACAAGGGCCACACACCCACTCTGCAAAAGGCAAAAAATCCGCGAAACCGTACGGAGAGTACTAAATAGTAGCGCAGAAAACACGGAAATAGAGGAAACAACACCGGAAGAGATAATAGGAATAATTGAAAACCTAAAAAGCACCAGGCTGCGATAACATCATTAACGCCGTGCTAAAGATCGTCGAACGCAATAGACAAAATAACCGAAATCATAAACGCCGCACTGAAACTTGGAGTGTTTCCGACCCAATGGAAACACGCAACAACGATACTAATCCCGAAACCGAACAAACCCCGAAACCTCACCTCCAGTTACAAGTCTGCTGACAGGTCTCAGTAAAATATCAGAAAAAGTAATACATAAAAGACTGACAGAAATAACTGAAGACAAACGTATTCTACCCGACGAACAATACGGCTTCAGGACAGAGCACTCCACCACCTATCAGACGACAAGAATAACAGAAGCAATAATCGACGCTTTCAACAAAGGGTTAGTCACGGGAGCCGTCTTTCTGGACGTCTCTAAGGCTTTCGACAAGATATGGCACCTAGGTTTAAAATATAAACTGCACCAATTTAAAATCCGAACAGCAATGATCAGACTAGTGACGTCATTTATCAGTAACAGAACGTTCCAAGTAAAAATAAACGACAGCATCTACACCGCAGACATCCCAAAACTAAACCACACAGAAATTGCGCTATATGCAGATGACACGGCAGTTTTCACAAGAGAATACTCGACCGAGGCCATAACAAAACGGCTCCAAAATCACCTGGAAAGGATTAATGACTGGTGTAACACCTGGAGGATTAAACTAAACGCAGAAAAAACCCAGGCAATTATCTTTACGAAGAAAAAAATTAAGCACGAACCCAGTGACAATTAACAACACGGACATAAAATGGGAAAACTGAATTAAATATTTAGGCGTTATCCTAGATAAAGCTCTTACATTTTCAGAACACATTGATCAGACAGCAATAAAAAGCAAAACAAATTAAAGGCTACCTCTACCCGCTCTTGAACAGGAAAAGCAAGCTGAACATAAGGAACAAACTACAAATCTACAAGTCCATATTACGGCCGACAATGACGTACTCATCGACGTGCTGGATACAATCCAAAGAACGGAAAATCTACAAACTAAAAATCATCCAGAACAAGACACTGAGAGAAATAACAGACTCGCCATGGTATATGACAAGCGAGCAGCTGCACAGCGATCTAAACATGGAGACAATCAAGCAGGAACCAACACCAGGACGAGCCAAGGACCAACAGCGAGAAGAAGAAGTAAAAAAAAATAGAAAGAAAAGAAAACCGGACATGAGAGGAACACAACAGAAAAACAAACAAACCGACAAACAAACGAAACAAAAGAAAGAAAAAAAAACAAAAAGGAAATAAACAACAAGACGGCGGAATAGCTGACCGAAAGGCTCAAGACCGCTGAGAAGCAAAGGACACATGATGATGATCCTCAAGGGCCAACACAGCTTAACCGAACTTCGAAAGAAGCTGACATTAAACTAAACAATTTATTCTGACAAAATAAATTCAAAAAACCAACCGAGAAACATGAACTCAATTATGCAAGCCAACTCCAACGGAAACTCCGCCGCCAAGGAAATCAAGGACTACGTCTTCCTTGACTCCATAAGCGAGGACGGGTTGAAGAAGCAGCTCAACCACCACCTGAGCAGGAAGAAGAAGAACACCGACGCCGAACAACCTCATGACACCGCCGCGACCAAAAGGACCGCCGCCGAGAGGACAAAAGATGCCGCCCCAAGGAGAACCACTGACGCCGCCCCAAGGAGAACCACCGAAGCCGCCCCGAAGAGGAAATCGACACCGATGGACACGGACAGCTCAACTGTAGCCGCCCCCAAGCGCAAAAATCGACCTGGAGGACGAGGAAACTTTTAAGTTTCCAAAGAAAACTGCGAAACTGGCGAGCCTAAGCACGTCAAGCCTGCAAGGAATGCAGTTAAGGATGAACAACAATTATGCATGCCTAAACACAAGGGACAGTGACGACGACGACGACGAAGTCACTGAAACTAAAACCCCCACCGAAAGCAACGCCAACAACAAAACGACTATCGTGCTACGAAACAAGGACAAAAGGGCAGAGCTTTCGAAGAAGCTCAACAAGAAGAACATCAACTACACCAAGGCAACGACGACAAAGGACGAGATGAGAATCCAGCCCCAAACAATCACGGACTACCGGCAAATGTACAAATTAATGAAATAGGACAACTACAAATTCCACACCCACCAACTCAGCACGGAAAAGAACCTGAAGGTCGTAGTGAAGGAAGTTCCCTGCGGCCTGACGGAGGAGGAAATCATGGTGGAACTAAGCGACAACGGATACCCGGCCATAAAAGTGACCAGGCTGAAAGGGAGAGAAGCCACGCCAATCCAAATGGTCCTAGAGTATTAGATAAATTGAGATTGGGAAAATAGAGATTAAATAGAAATTGGGAAAGAATACAAATCCATTTATCAAATGGAAAGATTCTACGGATTGTGCGTGAAAATGAAACAACTAAAAACGCGAGGAGAAACTGTACAATGCCACCGATGCCAACTGTTCGGCCACGTGCAGAGGCACTGCAACGCCGAATACAGATGTATGCTATGCGGACAAAACCACAGCACACACCTGTGTAAGAAACCGAAAACCTGTGTAAGAAATGCGCTGGCGGAGGCGAACACACCTCCATCAGGAGAAACTACCCGGCGAGACCGGACGTAGCGAGACAAGTACAGCAGGAAACTACAGCAGGAAACGAAACCGAATCCACCACGGAATCAAACAGCCCAAAAACCGTCAAGCAGTCAAATACTGAAACCGATAAGTACACACAACAACCCTAACCCGAACACAAAACCTACAACAAGCGGAAACAAAAGGAACAACAGCGGAAAAATCGCAGCAGAATTAACGGAAATGATGCTCGACTTGAGACACAGCAAAGAAGAAACAGAAAAATTCACCAGAAGAATCACAACCATTATGTGCCTAATCAACAATGACTACTAAAAGAACTAGAGACAATCTAAAACTTATTTTCTGCAACGCAAACGGAATACAATACAAGAAACAGGAACTGGTGGCACACCTAAACGAACACAACGTCGACGTTGCACTGATCAACGAGACGCATCTCAGACGTTGCAACTAACTGAATATAGCAAAATACCAAGTCTACAGAAGAGACAGAGGCGAGAAAGCCGGAGGAGGTGTCGATCATCATCAAAAGAAGATATAGGTACCATAGCCGCAGGAGACTACAACGCAAAGCACTCGCAATGGAATTGCAGAGTGACAAACACAAAGGGCGCACAATTACTAAGGTACACTGAAAACCGGAAGTTACAAGTAATTGCACCGAGCGATACACACTTTCCAGGAGTTCAGCGAATGCCTGATATTTTGGATATAGCCGTTATGAAAAACGTCGCAGCAAACGTGGAAATAGTCTGTATCAAAGACTTAAGTTCAGATCACAATCCAGTCCATATAAATCTCCAAGCAAAAGCGGACAGGAAAACAATAGAAAAAATTATCATAAATTGGAAGAAATTTAAAGATAATCTGACGAACCTCACTTGTACAGAAATTAGCCCCCCGTACCTAGAAGAAACAGCACGGACGATAGAAAACGAAATAAAAGCATCACTCGTGGCCGCCACAATGAAATGGGCAGCCGTCGTGTTGGCTGTCACCCTCCCACAGCAAATCAGAAACCTACTAAGAGAAAAGCGCAAAGCAAACAAATTATTCCAACGGACGCTGGCACCGACGGACAAGAACGTCTTAAACACACTGACAAACCAACTGAAAGCGGTACTGCGCGAGCAGCACAACGCCGAATGGGAAGTCAAACTAGAACGCATCAACGAAACATTAGAGGAACCGTGGAAATTAGCCAAGAATCTGAGAAACAAGGAGAGGAGAACAATTCCGCCACTGAAAACAACAAACGACACTGTAGCAAGCGCGGTCGAGAAAAAAACGAAGGAATTCGCAAAGTCGCTTGCACAGCAGTTTAAACCGAACGTCGACACACCCACTCTGCAAATGGCAAAATATCCGCGAAACCGTACAGAGAGTACTGACAATACAACAATCAACAACGCAGCAAATTACAACATCAACGTCAAATGGAAACATCGAAAACCGCAACAACATAGGTAATAAATAACTGATCTTTCTTTTCACAGCAAAGCCCAAGCCCTAAATCCCCGAACCCAGCAGCGGAGCACCCCGGAACAAAACAGGCAGGAACAACAAGAACAAAACCGAGAGACACAGCAACCACCACGAGGACGAACAAGGAACCACAACGAGCACGAAGGACGAACCAGGAACCACCACTAGGGCGAACCAGGAACCACCACTAGGGCGAACCAGGAACCAACACCAGGACGAACCAGGAACCAACAGCAAGAACAAAAACAAAAAAAACAAAGAGAAGAAACCGGTCATGAGAGAAACAAAAACGGACAACCAAACAAAGGAAAAAAACAACGACAAACAAACAATACAGCGGAATAGCTGAGCGAAAGCTGAAAACCGCCGAAAAGCAAAGGACACATGGTGCACAAGGGGGAGCAGTGCTATATCTCTAACTTGAAACTTCTGCACCCCTGGGCGAACAGATCGTTGGCAAGCGATAGATCAGTGACCACTCTCAATTCTTGAAGCTTTCTGCACCTGTGAACCATTTTCGCACCCTTGTGTGGACGAAAAGTTCTCCAGTCGAATCGACTCCGCTCACCCGCAGCCCTGTACACTGGGCCTCAGCCGGAAATCGCCGACCACAGGAGGACGTCGCTCCACTAACTACCAGGACCCAGCTCTGTCGCCGTGTAGATTCCACACAGACATCCCTTGTAACCTTGTAAATTTCAGTATGTTCTCAACCCTTGTAAATTGCTGTAAATATATTAAATCTCTCTGGGAAAACCCCCCACGCTTCTTTTACAGCGAGCTAGTCATTCACGCACACCACAAACTGGCGCCCAAGGAGGGCACCAGTAGAGGCAGCGAAATACAAAGAAAATTCCAATTACAAGGAGCCAAATCGCCGGAAGAATGGCATTATCTGCAGAACAGCTACAGCAGCTTCTCCAGGTCATCCAACCAAACACACAAAAACATTTCTGGGCCTCAGCCGGAAATCGCCGACCCCAGGAGGACGTCGATCCACTAACTACCAGGATCCAGCTCTGTCGCCGTGCAGATTCCACACAGACAACCCCAACGCCGTTCACCTCTTGTAAATTTGTGTAAATATATTACCTCTCTGGGAAAACCCCCCACGCCTATTTTACTGCGAGCTAGCCACTCATGCACCCCACAAGTTTGAAATACGGACGCTTTTAATTTGTCACCCTTTATTAGATCACTGAGTATGAAATATACAATTTCAAACTGAAAATTTGTTTTATTATATCTTCATCAAGAAGTAGTATAATTTAAGTATATAATCGAAACTATCGAAAATGCATGCAGCGAAAAAACCTAATGAGCAAGTTGTGATAAAGTCGCGAAAGGTATTTTCAATACCAAGTTGGGAACTAAATATTTTTCCTTGCAAGAAGACGATGCAATACCCAGAAGCAAAATAACTAAGTGCAATTAGGGGGCGGGAATCGCTCATGACTTAATTAATTTGTTATTGGGTTAGGTTTATTGGGTTATTAAATTAAAACCTAAGTATATACACTCAAAAACTGACTATTACAATGGATTATATTTATATAAATGATTTTAGACCAAAATAAATAACCGTTGTTGTGTAATAACAGGTTCGTAACTCGAATTTTAAACGCATATTTTTTTCAGCATATTTCTAACTTTTGTGGAGAAATTTATGTTAGAGACACTACCAATATTAAGACTAGTAGGTCACACATAAAATAGTTACAATCAAAATATTGACTGTTATTAGTTAATTATGATTAAGACTTTTTTACAAATTTGCAAATATATTTTCTTTGCACACTTTGCTTACCATAACAACGTCGACTTCTTGCAAAAGTTCCTTAGTTTTTATTTCTAGTTTCTTGTTCAATTCATGATATTCTTTTTCTTTTTTTAATAATTCAGAGCCCATTTTGCTTTCACTGTGTTGTCACGCTTTAATAGACAGCAAACAAAATTGCATTGGGGAGTTACTATGGTGCTACAAACATGCAAAATCTTACTAATATCTTAAAAACATTAGTAAAATTGCTAAAAATAGTTTTGTTTTTTTTATATTCGTGAAATTAAAATTACATATTTTTTGTAATACTGATCAGGGACTGCCAACTTGGAGTAGCCGTGCTACTCGGGGGCTAGGGCAGGCTTGTCCAGGGGGTCCACAGTGAATCCCAGGACGATAAGTATCAAACTAGACGTGCGGTAGTGCTGCATAGAATTATTATCAGTAATTTATACAGGCCCTCTCTCCAAACAGTGTTATAAGTCGTTAAATCGATGAATACTGCGGATTGTCTTCATTTGGTGTTATTTCTACAATTGAAGGCTCAGCACTTTGTCGGCGTATCTGCGGTTTACTCTGAAAACCGCTTGTTCCACGGAAAGTTTCTGTTATTTTTCTGTTCTATTCTGTTGTGTAGTTGTTTGTTTCTTTCTTGATAACTTCCCAGTATAAAGGATATTATAGAAAAACTTAGCCAGCAATTTTTAATCGAGGCAAACGGCTAGTAAACAACATGCCCTCAGCATGTCCTCCACATAGCACATCAGTAGGGAAAGATGATATGTTCTGGAACCACCACTCCCGGTGAACTTGTCCAGTACAAGATCTACCTGGTCTAAATCCACCCTGATCCCTAATAAGCTTATTAACAATATAGACTTTTAGTCGATTGAGTATCAATCTCTCGAAGAGTTTATAGAGGTGACAGAGAAGGGAAATTGGGCGGAAACTTTTTGGGTCGTCTGGGGACTTTCCTGGTTTCAATAGTGCGATAATTTTAATTCTTCTCCAAATTTTGGGTATCAAGTGCGTAAGTAAAATACCATTGAATAGATCTAGGATCCATTTTTTGGTTTGTCGTCCAAAATTCTTAATTTGTTCAGAATATATGTGATCCAGTCCTGCGGCTTTCCGGTTTTTAAGTTCGTCAATGGCTTTTTGAAGTTCATGTACTGAGAAATTTTCTTTCAATATTCCCTGTTCTGATTCCTTGTCTTTGTCTCAACACTTTAGTCTTTGAATCTTTGCTATATTTTTTGTGATTTTCCCATTTAAAAGTAATTGGTGTGCCACCTGATTTATATATATATATATATATATATATATATATATATATATATATATAAACATATATAACTACAGATTTCTAAGGCTACCGCCGCCTCTCTGTCCCCAGTTTCCAATTTTGTCTATCGTAACAAGTTTCCTCTTCTAAATTTCTAGCGTCCATTGCTTCCTTTATGTCGTCTCACCAGCTTCTTCTCCGTCGTTCTCTCTTCCTTCGTTCAGATGGTATCCATTCCAGACCTTTTTTGGTCATCTGTTCTCCATTCTTTTGGTATGTCCAAACCATACTAGTTGTCTTCTTTCGATTTCGTCTGCTACAGTCTGTTCCTTGCACATCATTTCCCTTATTCTCATGTTCCGTACCCTCTCCAGTCCGGATTTTCGGCAACTCCTTAAGAAATCCATATCAGTTGCTAGTAATTTTTGTTTATTCTTTTTGCTTACATCCCACACGTCTGCTCCATAAATCATCACGCTCTCCACTATGCTTTTGTATAATCTCCTTTTTGCTTCCCTTCTGATTTCTTTCAAGAAAAGGAGTGAGTTTAATGCTCCAATGGATAGCCCTTGGAGCATTAAACTCACTCCTTTTACTCACTCCATTAAAATCACCTTTGGTAATCCGTTCCCTAATTTCGTCATTGCTGTTGGTCTATTTGTTTAGGATAACTCCTAGGTATTTACTCTGGTCTATTCCTTTTATTCCGGATTCGAAGGGTAGGTCGTTACACCCGTTGTTGCCGACTAACAGATATTCACACTTACTAATATTCATGGTCAGTCCAGCTTTTCCATATTCTTCCTGGAGTTTTCTAATCATGTAACTTAAATCGTCTTTGCTAAAACAACTTGGTCGTCCGCGAAATATAGACTATATAGTGTCTCATCTCCCACTCTTGGTCCCATGTTCTTACATTTATTCGTTCACCCTTGTAGGGCTCTGTCTAAATAAATTTTAAATAGAGTGGGTGATAAGCAGCATCCTTGCCTTAGACCTTTGGTTGTGATAAATGCCTCTGTTAGTGTAATACCAACTTTTATTTGAGCAGAATTATTTCTGTAGTACTCTGGTGGCGTTTATTAGAGTAAGTCTTATACTAAGTTGTTGTTCCATAGCTTCCCAAAGTTGTATCACGGGGACGCTATCGAAGGCTTTTTCAAGGTCGATGAGAGCAATGTGTGTTTCTCTGTTCCATTGCGTCCGTTTTTCTAGGGCTATTTTTAAGGTGAAGATTTTTTCCGTTGTGGATCGGCCCGCTCGAAACCCCGCCTGTTTATTTTGGATATCTTCTATTAAGTTTCTGAGGATCCGTGAATATATTCTGGCAATTGTTGAAATAACTGCTATCCCTCTGAATTTTTTGGGTCGCCCATAGGTTCTTTTTTGTAGATTGTTGATATATAGGATGTTCTCCTCTTTGGTAGATATTTTTCAAGATTTCTATGAGTTTCGGTGGACCATACCTGATAAGTTCAGGATAGATTCCTCCGGGTCCTGGGGATTTCTTTAACTTATTGGTCCTAATAGCTTCTTCAACCTGGGTACTCTGTAAATGTATTATATTCCTACTTCCTTGATATTGATCCTCTTACATAAGCTGCGGGCGCCTTTTTTCCAGATGTCTGAAATATCGTACCCATTCGCTGTTTGATATACAGTTTATGTTGGTTCCTGGTTTCGTTGTGGCTCCTATGGATTTTATTGTTTTCCATGGTTCAAAAGAACCAGAAGTTCCTCCAAAGTTTTGATCTATGAAGTCGCATTTTTTAAACCAATCCGTATTCTTCTTCTTGAGCACTTCCTGTTTTACTTTCCTGTTCGATCTTTTGTATTCTTCTCTGGTGTCTTTCTGTATAAGTTTTTTGTAGATTTCGTTTTTCTCCTTGATATGTTGCTCTTTTTCTCCATCCCACTAATAAGTTTCTGTTGCTAGTGCCTCTTGAGCTGCATCTGTGATACCCCTTTTAATATGCTCGTACTCTTCCTCCATTGTTCTGTTCATTTGACTAAGCTTTTCTTCTAGGCATTTCATGTACAAATATTTTGTACTGTAGTGTTCTAGACTGTCAAGATTATATCTAGGTACTTCTAGCTTGTTATTTTGGGTTTTGTCAGCTCGGTTCTGAAGCATCTTTACGAATGGTACGTATTTTTGATGTTACTAGGCATTGGATCTCCAATCGGCTCCCCTTTTGACTTACGTCTTGGACTTTTATACCCGAATGTTGTCATACTTCAAGGTAATCAATTATTGACAGGAGCCCTCGTGTATGTTGGTATCAAGTGCACTTGAGTATTTCCTTACGGGCAAAGAATGTGCTCGTTACTTTTAGTTCAAATTACTGGCATATACTTATTAGCGTCAGTCCATTATCGTTGAGGGTTTCTTCTCCGTGCCTACCTACTATCGGGCTATTTCGTGTGTGTGCAATGAATTTATTACAAACAATTTAATTTAATTAAACGGGTCTCCGGATATAACATTGTAATTTTTAACAATTTGTTAATAATTTGTTTATAACAAATTAAATTGCAAAAAAACTGTATGAAAATATGAATATATTAAAATATCCCGATAGAAAACTTAAAAATAAATAAAATAAAAACGAGATCACTCAAACGTCTAATAATAATATTCACAAACGTCTAATACAAGCACTTTTTTATTACATTATATACGACCTGCACAGAATTATTTTAAATCCCTCCCGCATACACAAACTGGAGCAAACTGAATAATAATTAATAAAACAATATTAATTTTAATATAAAAATTATTTAACAACTGTTATTTAACTTTTTTGATATTATAACATAAAAGTGTATACTTACATTTATGAATTGGTAAAACCATACAACATTATAGATAATCAGATAAACTTAATAAAGGCAGAACAAAGCTTGAATATATAAATATACTCAAACTTTCCAGAGCTCTAATGAGTCTTTTTAGGACTACCAAAAACAAATCTCATATGAAATTTGTCAGTTATTCTATAGCTCTCAGTCCATTTTCACTGGCACTCAACAAAAACCAACAAAATAATATTGTTTTTAAGATCATGTCTTTCTGATACCTAGAGTGGATATATGATACCATCTGTGATACCATCTGTGGACGCGTTTCGAGATTTATCTCTCATCAGCACACCTTTGCTTCCATGAACAATAATTTGAAAGTTAGAAATAGTTAGAAAGTTAGTATTATAGAGCTCCAGAAAGGTTGAGTAGATTTATATATTCAAGCTTTGTTCCGTCATTATTAAGTTTACTTACATTAATTTTTATTTCATGGAAAATTTAGTTTATGAATGGACTCGTGCTTTCTTAAGAATTGGAAACGTGATTTGATTGATTTTGAAAGCAGACCAAGTACATTTACAGCCATCAAAAATATTAATTTTTAAAATTACGTTAATTTTGCTAATATGGATGATAAATTTGACACCTTTAGATCACCAAAACATTATTCTGTTACCCATATTTTTAAATTTTATCCAGCGCATATCCTTGAATATCTCGATCTGAATATAAATGTAGTTAGGCAACTTTTAAAATAAACGGCTCATTTGTTCTGAGCATGACCTTCCTTTCATAAAACCCCTTGATATTCACCCAAATGACTGTCTAGTGTTGTTTATAATCTGTTTAATAAAATCTTGGAGAATTTTTTATAAACTACTGACAGTAAAGCGATCCCTCTGTAGTTATTTACATCCTGTTTATTGTGGAGTAGATGTATCAAGGCAACTTTCCATTTCACTGGTATTTTTTCTTTTCAGATTTCTTCGGTTAGTAATTTTAACTCATTTTTCATATTTGGTAGGGACCATTTCAATCGTTCAGCTGTAATAGAATCTTCTACACTAGCTTTGCTGTTTTTAGGGCTTTAATTACTTCTTCGTATGTGCATTATTCTTCTTTTTGTTTCGAATAGGCCTACTTTATACCACGCTTGTTCAACTGTTGGGCTTTGATCTTTGCCCAGTACTGTCGCATCTTCTGCCGGTGTAACTACTTTCTCTCTTCTGTCCAGGGGTTATCCTTCTTTCCTTCGGGGTTTTTCCTGAAATCCACGAACTTTTTTCAGGGTGCGTCTCACTGACTGTATGTTTTCGAGACGTGTTATTCCCACTTCTTTAATATCTTTCTCGGTTTCTGTCAGTCAAGTTGTACGAACCTTCTTATTTTGCCAGAAGGTAAACAGGCAGTTGGTAAGCTGGTTTCGAGGCAATCTTGCAACGTGGCCATAGAAAGCTACCCTTCTTTTCCTTGCAAAGTCAGAGAGTCTCTCAATATGTTCGTAGAGCTCAGAATTATGAATTCCCCAACTTCGTTTACCGGGCCTAGGATCTTCCTGAGGATTCTTCTATCTCTGACTTACAATTTTTCTAAACGTTCACGGAAAGACACTCCATGGCATACAGAGCTTCTGGTTGTGAGACTGATGTGTAGTGCTTAAGTTTCAGGTTGCGTGACAGGCATTTCTTGTTGTAAGTATTCTTAGTTAGTCAATAGACTAGTTCTAACTTGTTGACTCTCATGGATAATGATGCTTTTTCTGATAAGTTGGGTTCAATCCATCCGCCGAGATACTTAAATTTTTCAGTCCTCTTGATGTTTCCTGCTCTAATAACATCTCTCTGTTTGCTTCTTTGATGTTGGTAAAGAATTATGTTTTCTCCAGTAAAGCAATTACTGTATCCAGCAAATTACCTACAGTGTTGCCATCTCAAGAGAATCAGCAATCAGTGCCATGTCATCTGCAAGGGCCAGGCAATCTACAACCAAGTTGATGAGTTCCTTGCGTCATTTTCTCATAACTTTTTCAAGAACACAGTTGAAAAGAAATGGGTAAAGTCCATCTCCTTGTCTCACTCCAGATTTTATTTCGAAGCTCTCTGAGATCTCGCCTCTAAATTTAACCTTGGAATGGGTGTTGATCAAGGCTTCTAGTATGAGTCTGCGGATTTTGTTGTCTAGCCCTCTAGTACTCTTCCTCTAGTACTTTGTTGAGCGTTCCTCTATCAATGGAATCGTAAGCCTTCCTGAAATCGACAAAGATGACGACCAACTAGTGGTTTTTCATCCTGGAGAATGCAAGTACAGTTTTACAATTGAGGATCTGTTCAACACAGGATCGGGTCTTCCTGATGCCTGCCTGATATTCTCCCAGTTGACTATCCATTTGCCTTTATTTGTAACGCCTTGAAAAGAATCTTGTATGTTACCGGGAGGAGAGAAATTCCACGGTAGTTGTTTAGATCAGTAAAATCTCTCTTTTTGTGAAGCGGATGGATCAGAGCCGATTTCCAAACGCGTGGTAATTTCCCAGATGTCCTGGATGATCGATCTAGGTTAGCTTTCCCACGGCATTGCTTCCAGCACCTTTCCACGGCTCAGCAACGATAGAGTTCTCTCCAGCTACCTTATTATTCTTAGTAAGTTGAATGCTCTGGCCATCTTCTACCAATGAAGGGGCAGCGAATCCGGGTTTGGTGTGGTTTGTTTATAGTCGAAGTTTTTGCTGGGTGGATCACAGTTGAGTAGATTTTAAGTACTGGGATAAAAGGTGGCAGTTGTCCTTGTCGTTAAAAGCCAGTTTTGCTTTGTGAGTCTCTGAAGTGGAGGCTTGGCGGAGCGTATTTTCTGTGTGTCTGCTTGAAGGTTCCAAAGAAATCTGTGGAGTTATTTTTAGCAAAGCTCTCTTCGATTTGGGTTTGTTGGTTTTGTGTGACGGTCCGTTTGGCTCCTCGAAATATCTTGGCTTTAAGATTCCTTAGTTCCAAAAATTGCCAATTTTCCGTGGTCTTTTTAGAATTCCACTTCACCTAGGTTGTCTGTCTTTGGGCTATTGAATTGTCACAGTCTTCAATCCATCACAGATGCTTCCTTCTTCTAGCGAGGGGGGCGAGTTCATTGGCCGCCTTGACAAGAGTCTTTTTCAGTTGGTACCAACTGTTTAGATCTGTATTGTTAACTTACTTCTTAGCTGTTCTTGAAGTCGCTCTACGTCAAATCTTACCATTTTGGAGGTTCTGTGTTATCTAGTGTTTCTACGCTGGAGTGTTATTTTGATCCTTAAGAGGTAGTGCTCTCCCCTGGTAACTCTTCTACTTCTCCTAACTCTCCTACTTCTTTGGCAAGTGTTTGAAGGCTGTAGACTTCATGATCAACCCAAAAGTCAGATCCACCGATTGTTCTCCGTTGCGGTTGGTTCGCTTATGCGCCTGATAATTTCCCACTATGTTTCTGTATTTGTTCTCTCTTCCCAAATGAGCATTGATGTCACCAAGCAGTATGACGGTGTGCCTATCTGGAAATTTAGAGATAATATTTTCTAAGTCTTCACAGAATTTGTCAGTTCTGTTTGGATTGCGTCTGTTGTCGTGGTTGATTGGGGCATGTACATTGACTATACTTTAGCCCTTGTTAGCACATTTGAGAGAGAGAGATACACGACTGCTCGGGGAGGTAAAGTCGGCAACTAAATCCAGTATCCTGTTACTGATTATAAATCCTGTACCTAAGTGGTGTACGTTCTTCATAACCCGCTTACCCACTTTTCCTTTTAGGATTCTGTAACCTTTACAATCGAAGGCATGCTTTCCTGTCATGGTTTCCTTTCAAGATGTATATATTATTCATAGTTCCTCTCCCTTCTCTGAATCCTTCAATAGGTTGTTTATGTTAGTAATGGTAGATAAAATTTGTAGATACCTTCAGTTATGGGTGACGACACAATAAAAGTGGCAGATCGGATGCGCCTGCCGACTAAAGGAGAAACAGTAGAGTCAGCTAAAGAGTACTGGGTTGTAAGGCAAAATGAAATAATCCTGAAAACCGAGTTAGAAGCTGGGGCTTCAGAATCTTATTTTTTTCTGGTAAGTTAGTTTAATAAACTTGATGTACCTTTATTCTAATAATGATCGTTTGTTTAGATTACATATTACAAATGAAGAAGAAAAAAAGACAAATGAGGATGTATATAATGTGGTTAAGCCCATTGTGCAATCAGGTATTGAAAGTATAAACGGCACAATTTTTGCTTATGGCCAGACATCATCTGGAAAAAAAACATTCAATGATGGGAAGTGATAATGAGTTGGAAATAATTCCTCGAAATACCAGGGATATATTTTACCACATATCTGATTGTCCATATAGAATATTCAATGTTAGCGCCTCCTTCATAGAGATATACTTAGAAAAGATTGTGGATGTTCTTTATTTAAACAAAAAAGATCTTGATAAAATCGGATAGAATGCCAATGGTACAATAATTCTAAATTGTACAGAACTAATACACGAAACAGCAAAGAACTGCAGGCTGTCATTAATCAAGGCAATAAGCACCGACAAGTCGGTAAAACAAATAGGAATGAGCGTAGTTCTCGATCGCACGTCATATTAAAAATGTTTATTGAATCTTTTGCAATTAATTAGAATTCCGATGATAGCGATTCTGTAAAAGTTTCGCGTTTGTACTTCGTGAATCCAACTGGTTCAGAAAGAGTAGCTCAAACCCAAGCTATTGTAGAGTTTTCTTAAAAGGCTGAATAACACCCACAGTCACTTTTGAGTCAATTTTATCTTTCTTCCTTGAAATTCTTTCAACAAAGATAACAATTCTTGTTCCCTGTTCTCATTGGGTATCAGTAAGTCAGAATTCCTTATTTTGTAAGATTTCTATAAAGATATAATCCAAAATAATTTACTTATTTCCAACTGGCACAAGGCTCAAAGATGGAGGAAATAACAACAAGTAACTAAACATTTACCAATCCAAATATATAAAAATTAATACATATTTCCTTATAATTTAGATCATTGTCAGCATTATCTTGAGTTGTTCAGCAAGTAGGTGATTGTCAGGGAGGACAAACCACCCACGTCAGCTTCCGTGACTTCAAACTGACTAGAATACTTTCCAACGCTATATCATAGCACCATCACTTAAGTGGCCATAGAAGACTCACCGTCTACTCTATTGTAATACTATCTCTTTTCAACAAGGGAATTGAATTGTAATTTTAATTTCATTTTAGCTTTGCAAAATGCGACAAAAAGGTAAAGAACAAACTAACCGTCTCATTAAGCAGTACAAAATGAAAGAAAAAACAGCTAATGTTGTGAAGTCTTCAAACGGAAAAGTTGCAAAATATCACCCTACGAGGAATTTCATTGCTCGTCAGTAATTGATTTATTTTTCTATATTTATTTTTCTTTGTTTCAGGCTGATCAGGAGAATAAGGAGGAAAAGATTCATGATTTGTTTACGCAATTACGTGATTACCTGGCTGAGAAAACTTTACCCTTACTTTTAATACGTAGACATACCCTCAGAATAGAGAAACCAGAGAGACCGATCTGACTCCAAGGGAGGACATCCCATTATTAAATATACTAGAAAAAGGTAGAAATAATTAATTATTTCTTTTCTGGTTATAAAATTTTATTTTCTTATTGTTCGAGCTGTCTGAAGAGACCTTATTAGATTCCTCCGTAGCTTGTCTTGAATTCTGGACACCTTTCAAAAGGAGCAGAAGAAGGTAATAATAATTAATGGTTGTATAAATTTCTTTTTTGAGTAATCAATTTTCTTTTCTTAATAGATAGAGTATAACTCCAGAGCTAGTCACAAATGTACCGAAAGAGGTCTTAAAGATTCGTTTGCAATCACAAAATCTCATACAGAGCTCAAGAAATATTGTATAAATGAAGCAGCATTAAATAGTGAGGGAATAATTTTATGGAAGCAACATTTACTTACTTAATTTTTCTTTATAGAGTCAATTGCAATCACAGGAATATGTGAAAATTCAACTGGAAGAGTTGAAGCTTCAATTTCAGTCTGAACAACAGCGTTCCACACAAGCGTTGGCGGATATGATTAAAATGAGGACGGAAAATGTAAGTTAAAACCTGTTGTATGAGAACTCCACCGACAAACTTTCAGGACTGATTCTATGATCCAAAATAAGCATAAGATTCTTAGCGGTCAAAAAGGTTATATTAAGATGTTTCATCAGCAACACAAGCCATGGGGTGGAATTTATTGATAAAATTTATAAACATAAAATAACTATGTACAATAGACCTTTTCATAGTTTAATTTTTTTGCGCAGGCGTTAATTTACGCCATTTTATACGTAAAAATTGCCCGAACTTTTTGACGTATATATATATGAGCCCGAAACTTTCATTTTCCCGCCTTTTAAACTTGGCAGATGCGCATGCGCATAACTAACCGTAAAAATGTCTTTAATACTCGTTCAAAATTTCGCCCTTTGTGTTCAATGCACAGGCGACATCGCTGCAATAAAGAACGAAGAATGCTTCCAAAAGCGTGTATATTTCCAACTGTTGGACACGCTTTTGTTACACGTGACATTAGTTCCTCAAGTACTCTGACACCAATTCTCTGAATTTCGTACACCCTGATTGAATGGACTGTATTTAACGATAAATTTAGCGATTGTATCAAATCGGGATGGTCCCGAAACTTACCTTCAGGCTGCAACCGTCTCTGACCCGCTCCGTGGAACGTCCTTCCGTCGCCTATTTAAGGGAGGAAATAGGAAGAAATAATATGAGCAGCGAAATCATCATCATCATCATGGTCTTTTGGTGACCAAATCTTGGATGTAGGCCTCTTCCCTCTTCTTC
Organism: Phosphuga atrata; assembly: GCA_944588485.1. Classification (NCBI taxonomy): domain Eukaryota; kingdom Metazoa; phylum Arthropoda; class Insecta; order Coleoptera; family Silphidae; genus Phosphuga; species Phosphuga atrata. Next base: position 112,495 of record CALYMW010000138.1, on the reverse strand, counting down.
CACTCTTCGCCATCTTGTGCCCGTCTCATACAGTCTCGACCTCCGTGCCGTCGAGTGTCGTCCATCCAGCGCTGCAGTGGTCTGCTGCGCCCTCGAGTATCCGCTCTGGGTCTCCATTCAACCGATCGCTGCCCAAACCTGCGCGATCCGCCTTTCCACTTCCGCTACCTGGTTCTCAAAGCCCAGTGTAACCTTATGCCCCAAATATATGTACTCAGTTACTTTCTCCACTGGAAGCTGGTATTCTGTGATTTCGGGAATGTTGGTCATAATCTTGGTTTTCCATTTTAAGAACCATCTTCTCGGATTGCACTCCCAAATCCTCCAGCATTGACATCATATCCCCAATACTCACTGAGACCAGAACCAGGTCATTAGCAAACCTCCGATTGACCATTCTCTCTGCATCAATCATCAGCCCCTTCCCTGCCCATAGCATCTGTTGGAATATAAATTCTAGTGCTAGCGTAAACAGCTTCGGTGATATTGTGTCCCCTTGCCTGACACCTACCTCTAGATAAAATTTGTTGGTTTTCTTGTGCAGGGAGACACAGGCAGTTGCGTTCTTAAGCAGGTGGTTGAGCATCTGTATGTACCTGTGGTGATACACGCAGGAGAATAATTTATCACTCACGGTTTGCAGAGGAATTTATTTACATGGACAATATATATATATATATATATAAATATATATATATATATAAATATATATATATATATATATATATATATATATATATATATATATATATATATATATATATATATATATATATATATATATATATATATATATATATATATATATATATATATATATATATATATATATATATATATATAATGTACATGAGATACAAACAGTGTGAATGAGTTGAGCTGGACTCTCTGAACTGGACTCGACTGGTCTGGTTGAACTGGCTGCTGGCTGAGTCTGGCTGGACTGAACTGAACTAGTATCACTCGCTGACTGTTGAACTGAACTGGAGTCGCTTCGCAGACTGGGTCCACTGGCTGGACTGGTGTGTCTGAGTCGACTGGCTGGACCGACCGAACTGGAGTCACTTTGCTGACTGTGTCCACTGGCTGGTCCGGTGTGAATGAGGCCACTGGCTGGACTGAACCGGACTTGTTGGTTGGTTGCGCCTGACTCTTGTTTATTCCGGGGTCCAGGTATTTATATTATGTCCAGGTATACAGTTCCCTCATCTGTGTGTGTTATTTTTCTATTTGAATTTGAATTTTTCAGCTATTTGTCGCTTTGGTGATTACCGATTCTCGGAATAAACACCTTGTTCTAATTTTTAAACACCCTGTTGTAATAAACACCTTGTTGGTGGGTAAGGGGTGACGGCAATAACCACTATGTAAGTCCGACCCAAATGTCAACCTCTCCTGCACGCGGTGCCCGCTGCTAGATAACGAAGGAGGCTCTGGCGACCGTGTCATGGCGGTATAACCATTCAAACGAGAATAAAGGAAATGTATTCTCACCGTGAGGGGTTGCTAGTCTCACAGCGAGCGCCTCCCCAGAGGGCGGGTAGGGCAAAGCCTCCCAGATATGGGTGGTACCGGGGAAATTAAATACCCGGGGCGGACCGAAACTAGCAACAACAGTAGCGTCTGACCCAGAGTGGGCGGCTGCAAACGGCGTCTGACCCAGAATGGGCGGCCGAAAACCAAACTCACCAACCCGTCTTGCCAGCGTGGTGTTTTACGGCAAAAAAAAACCCTTATTTTTACCCATAAAAATGATAGATGTAAACAAACAAATACCCCAGGCGGATAGGAGAATATCTCCACAGTTCCGCAATGATAACCAATCATTCTGTCCCACGGATTCTGGGGGGGGACAAACATCTAATGAAGCAGAAAACCTACTCAACAAAGAAGCAGAATATACACATGTATATTGCAACCTACAACACAAGATCGCTACAATCAGAGGAAAGACTCACCGAACTCGAGCGAGAATTAGATCATATAAAATGGGATGTTGTTGGTCTCAGCGAGATTAGAAGACGGGGAGAGCAACTAATAAAACTAAAATCTGGGCATAGCCTATATTATGCGGGAAACGACGAAAATTCCAATGGTGGAACCGGTTTTATAATACATAAACGTCACAGCAAGAATATAATTTCCATAAATAAAATCTCCCCTAGAGTGTCTAGCCTGGTCCTGAAACTAAATACAAGATATCACATAAAAATCGTACAAATCTATGCACCGACGACCAACTACAGTGATGAGGAAGTAGACATCTTCTACGACGATATATCTACGGCCCTAAGAGAGCAACCAGTCCAATTCACTATTGTATGCGGAGACTTCATCGCCAAAATCGGAATGAAAAGCGATGATACGGAAATTTCTTTAGGAAACTTTGGACTGGAAGGCAGGAATAACCGAGGTGAGACGTTGTTGGGCTTCCTACTACAAAACAACCTATTTCAAATGAACAGCTTCTTCTATAAAAAACTAAATCGAAGATGGACCTGGGAAAGTCCAGACGGCCGCACAAGAAATGAAATAGACTTTGTAATAACGGATAAAAAACATATAATCAAGGACGTAACGGTATTAAATAGATTTGATACTGGGAGCGACCATAGAATGGTGCGATCAAAAATAACCATTGATATAAAGAAAGAAAGACACAAAATGGTTAAAAAGACAACCAACCAACAATAGCACAGCCCACTAGATGTAGAGGATTGCCAACAGTGCATCGCAGACCGGTTGACGAGTGGAAACGCGGACAAAAATGAAAACATCAACAACCTAAACGACCGAATAACAAATGCCATAATAGAAAGTCAAAGTACATGCTGCCTTAGAACAAAACAAGAAGAAAAACTCAGCCAAGAAACAATACAGCTGATGCAAAGTAGAAGAAACATGGGAAGTGAAGAGACAACCTCCATCGAAGAACTACGAGAGATAAATAAACAGATATCGAAGGCAATAAGGCGCGACATAAGAGCACATAATAAAGATAAAATTCAACAAACCATAGAAAACAACAAAAGTATGAAGGTCCTGCGTAGAAAACTGGGAAGCGGGAAGAGACAAATAACTAAACTCAGAAATAAACAAGGAAATATAACAACGAACAGAGAGGAGATCCTAAATGTCGTTGAAGAATTCTACCAACTTCTATATACAAGCCAAAAAGAACCAATCCCGGAATCTGAACCAGATATCGTATCAAATAAAAAGGGCATCATAAACCAAGGGTCTGAAATACTACCAGATATTACTTTAGATGAAATAAAATTAGCCTTAAGTAAAACGAAGGCAAACAAAGCCCCCGGAGGTGACCACGCCACCGCAGACGCCATCAAAATCGCAGGTGTCCACCTGCTAGGAAAAATCAGAGACCTGTTCAATCTTTGCCTGTTCAACAGTACAGTACCAAATGAATGGAACAACGCTATTGTGATCTTAATGCACAAAAAAGGAGATATAGCTGACCTAGAAAACTATAGGCCGATAAGCCTTCTAAGTCATCTCTACAAACTATTTACAAGAATAATAACAAATAGACTTGAAAATAAACTGGACTTCTACCAACCAGTGAAACAGGCAGGATTTCGCACAGGATACGGAACCAATGACCTTCTACAAAGTGTTAAAACAATAGTCGAGAAAAGTATTGAATACAACAGACCACTCGTACTGGCCTTCATAGATTTCCATAAAGCATTTGACACCGTCGAGTTAGATGCAGTTATGGAAGCACTACAGGAATGCCGTGTCGACCATCGCTACACGAGAACCATTTACAACATCTACAAAAACGCCAGTATGACGGTTCAACTCCATGAAAATACCAAACCCATTCCAATTGGTAGAGGCGTGAGACAGGGGGATACGATATCGCCTAAATTGTTCACCGCGGTTTTGGAACTTGCTTTCAAAAAGCTCAACTGGGAAAGAAAAGGCTTAACCATAGATGGCAAAAATCTATCAAATCTGCGATTTGCAGATGACAGATGCTGCTTGCTGACGATCTTAACTATATAAAAATAATGCTATTAGAACTCCAGGAAGCATGTAATACCGTAGGCCTAAGAATAAACTATTCCAAAACTATTCCAAAACAAAATGTATGACAAACTTGGTCCCGAGCAGACAGATAGATGTAGGCGATAGAGATATTGATTTCGTAGACAAATACACCTATTTAGGTCACGAAATACGCATAACTAGAGACAACCAAACATGCGAATTTAAAAGAAGAATAAACCTCTCTTGGGCCGCATATGGAAAACTTCGGGACGTATTCAAAAGCGATCTGCCAGTCTGCTTGAAAAGGAAAGTGTTTGATCAATGTGTATTGCCAGTTATGACCTACGGCACTGAAACCGCAACACTCACCGTCGCCACTGCAAAAAAGCTCCAAATTGCACAACGAAAGATGGAAAGATCGATGCTCGGCGTGTCGCTACGAGACCATATCACAAACGAAGACCTACGCCGAACAACAGGTGTCACAGATGTGGTTGTGCGTATGGCGAGGCTAAAGTGGAACTGGGCTGGACACGTGGCCCGAATGTCAGATGGAAGATGGACCAAGAGACTACTGGAGTGGAGGCCAAGAGCAGATATACGAAGCAGAGGGAGGCCCCCACAAGATGGACAGACGATATAAAAAGAACAAGAGGAGCCTGGATGCGAGAGGCTCAGGATAGGAGGAAATGGACGGAAATTCGGGAGGCCTATGTCCAGCAGTGGACGCAAAGGGCTGTTTGATGATGATGATGATGATGATGTAATTTCTACGGGGATTACAACATTGACCCTAATAAAATATTTTTGGAAATTCGTCCGAAAATACTTGGTTAATTATTGTAGTTCCCTCGTATACTAAGAAATCAAAATGGAGCGGCACGTTGCCTCTACATATCTTTCATCGATACTGCATTTAACTAGAGCTTGCCCTATGGCCCACCAGTCTATAGAGTCGAACACTTTCTCGTAGTCGATAAAGGCTAGGATAAGAGCAGGGAAATACAAGGATGAAAACCCTTAAATCAAATTATTCCGGACGGTAGAAAAGCCGATGCTGCCTTCCAGGCGGTTCCAACGAACCACTCGATAAGGATTGACGTCAAATTAATTACCAAACGTGAGCGTGGTCAACATGTCGGCTGAGGTCAGACGCATGAAAATGTTGCGGACCCGCCGAGCTCTCAAAACACACTGCCCGATATGTCATATCGCGGCGTGATTTCTTGCTAATTTAGCGCGGTCTCGACCCAAAATGATAACCTGCCGCTCTCCTTTGAATAGAGGCCGAAAACCAATTATCCCAACAAAAGTGACTCGAACAATGTTTTTCAGGTGACCCCCTAAAAAATCCAGGGGATTCAGATCTGGGGAGCCGGCCATGGTATCCTGCCTTCCATTTATCAGGATGCCTCGCATTGAGACATGCGCGGGTCTAGCAACTAGAATGTGCTGGTGCACCGTCATACATGAACCACATTTCATGTGTCAGTTGTACATCGGTCGTGTCTATTCCATTGAGGAAGTCATTTTCCAGAAAAATTGTGTAAGCCGACCCCGCTAAGGTCGATTCCCATATGTACTACACTCAGCTACGCGACGTCGTGCGACATCGCCTGTCAAATAATGATTACATTGTTTTAAATGGGCACGTCGTGTAGCTAGCGAGTAAAAACAATGTAATCATTATTTTACAGGCGATGTCACGTGACGTTGCGTAGCTGAGTGTCGCGTATATGAGAATCTGCCTTTGAGCGACTCGGCAACACACATGGACGTATCAAATAGTTGCCAACAATCCCACACCAAACATTAATTGAAAATCTGTGTTGATAACCTCTACCATGTATTCAGCCCACAAGTGCATGTTATGGCTATCGAGAATTCCTTCTCTTGTAAACGCAGCCTCATCGGTAAATAGTATCAATTCTGGAAACCGTTCATTCTGTGGTGTGCTATTCAAGAACCACCTAGAAAACTGTACTCGTGGAGCAAAGTCATTACAATTCAGTGTCTAGACATTGTGCATTCTGAAAGGGTGTAAGAGCTGTTCGCGAAGAACTCGTCACACTGTTGAAGCACAGCTTCCGGGTTCGTGTGCAACAATTTGAACACTAGTTCTCGGATTATTGGCAAAAGTATCCAAGACATTTTGCTTTAATGCCACGGTACGACCTGTGCTATCACTTCCTGCAGTAGCGTCGCTAGCGTCGGTCAATCGGGCGAATGCCCAGGGCCCACGGGCTAGTGGGCCCCCCACAGAGGATGTGCCCCCCCCCCCCAATTTTTCTAAAATTAAAGCAAGGAAAATAAAGTTCAGTTTTGTTTTTCTTTTAAATTAATATATTATTATATTTTATTTCTTCTATACATATGTTCCTTTCTTGTATGTATTAAAAATTAAAAGAATTTATCTGTTTATTCACTTTCTTTATTTACTGGGGGCCCCACCTCATTATATATGCTCGGGGCCTCAAAATCCCAACGACGGCGCTGCCTTGCTGTATCTGTCATATCGCGCAACAGAAGATAAGCGTGGGAGCATTGTAGAAGAAATGATCAACCGCAACAACTTCGTCATCGTAAGCCGAGGATTGGAACCAACATTTATGGGACATAGTGGCTCAAGTTTAATAGATCGAACCATGATTTTCGTTTAATAGATCTTCGACTTGTACCTGCCAGATGAGGAAAGTCTTTCCGATCACAGATATTTTAGCTGGTCCATAGGTATAGATACTGAACTACCGGAGAATCAAAGGGAATTCTGCACCAAAAAGGCAGATTGGCCGGTATTAAAAAAAAATGGTGTTCTACATAAAACAAGTAGCACCAAGCATTGAAGAGTGTTTATCCTCAGAACAAATTTCTTCATATGCGGAGGCCTTAAATAAAAGTACACTATAATCTCAGTAATTCGGCCGTTGGTTAATCGGACGACACGTCCAGTAATCCGGCGATCTGGAGACGGCTCGCGCTCTTCCCTCCCACCACTCTTTCTAATAATCCGGCGGTTGTCTGGTCCCATATGTGTGATTTTATCGAGATTATACTTTATAGTTGACGCAGTCAGAAAACAATTTAAGCACTCGGTTCCATGGTGGACCACAGAACTCACCGCTCTTCGCAAACAAAACAATAAGCTACGCAGAAAATTTCAACATGACACAGTACTGATTAGAGAGCATAGACGAGAACTAAAAAAAACTTCTTGAGTTTAAGCTAAAAATCTTAGACACGAAAAAACAAAAATAGAAAGAATTCAGTACCTCTTCCTTAAACGAAAACCCATAGGGAGGCGTGTATAGGATGATTAGGCAAAAGAAATCGACAATTGTGTTGTGAAGAAGGATCTGAAATTCCTCGGACACTGAGATAGTTTTACCTATCTCGGGATCTTGTTGCTTCTGTGGTCTGGTATTCGTAAGGCACGAAGTTTATTAAATGAAATGTAGTAGACTGAATATTATATTACATTAAGCCTACAACTAAGACAAGTTAACAATACTTTACAACTAACTTTAACTATCATGTGTCCTGTGCGGTTTTGGCGGTCTTGAGCATTCGCCCAGCTGTGCCGCCTTGGTTCGTCCAGGTGTTGGTGCCTGGTTTGCCTCCGCGGAGGTTCCTGGTTCGTTTTTCGTCCTCGTGGTGGTTCCTGGTTCGGCCTCGTGGTGGTTCCTTGTTCGTCCTCGTTGTGGTTGCTGTGTCTCTCGGGTTTGTTCTTGTTGTTCCTGCATGTTTTTGTTCCTGGGTACTCCGCTGGGTTCGGGGATGTGGGCTTAGGCTTTCCTGTGAAAATGAAAGAGTAGGGAAAGATGCCACGTTCTAGGCCCGCCTCCGCCTCCCGAGTGCGCATGCGCGATGAGAGTTATAACCTAAGTCGCTAGATGGCGTTTTAGTTCAGTTTTTCTACACCAGATGACGCGTAAAATTACAGATTCCTGTAAATTAACAAAAAAATACAGATTCCTGTAAAATTAGCGATTTAGTTCAGTTTTTCACCAACAGGTGGCGCGTGAAATTACAGATTTACTTTTTTTAAAAACTTTTTTAAAAATTACAGATTTCTTTTAATTCGCGCTTTAATTCAATTTTTCACCAACAGATGGCGCGTGAATTTTCAGAATCCTGAACTTTTTTTAAAAATTACAGATTCCTTTTAATTAGCGCTTTAATTCAATTTTTCAACAACAGATCGCGCGTGAATTTTCAGATTCCTGTAAAATTAAAATATCTTGTGCATTTGGTTGCCTAACACTATTTAGTGGATTAGAGAATTAAATACTGGACTACTAGGCCGGACTAGTATATCATACTAGAGTGAACTAGGTTTGTTAATTCCAGACTAGACTAGAATATATATATTATCAGACTAGAACCAGACTAGATCAGATAACACCAGACTGGATTAGTTTATACCACCAGACCAGGCATGGTTAGACTAGATTAGCAAATCCACATTATTAAAACTGAATAGTGTTTACTATCACAATTAAAATGATGTAATTAAAATATAAATTGCTTATCAAATTAATTATTCACATTAGAACCTGCATTCTTGGAACTGGTTTATTGTATAATTCTCCCCGCCTTAAACGCTTATTAAGTAAATGTTTTTCAACCACGACGTTTTAATTTCCATATATTTTTAGCAAATCACTTCCGCATTCTTAGAAGTGATTAGTTGTTATTATCGCAAATGCTAATCACAAAATTAATTATTCTCTTTACAAGTGTATACACAAAACCTTGACATTTTAATTCGTTGTTAGTCGCACAAAACCAATTAATTGCTTTTGAAAATAATAAGAAACGTCACGTAAACAATTTCATGTTTTTACCTTAACTTAATTAGCATTTTGATTGGCTCATTGATTGTTCGTTTTTGGGTATAAATACGGGAACTACGCACAAATTGAATTAGTAATATCAACGTAATGTCTTTAACAACTCCAACGATAACCACACCAGATTCGGGTATAAGTTCACCTACATTCTTGGATGACTTATTACAAGAGTTCGATGAGGAGATTAAAAGTGAATATCGTCTCATAAACGAAGTTAGTTACTCTAATAATATTAACCTTTATTGGCATAATTAAAATAATTTCCATACAAAATATACATACAAAATAAAACAATAAAAAATAATAAAAAAGTTGTGAAACTAAAACCCCATTAAAAAGAAAAAATAAATGTTACCACCCTATAAACCTATACTTCAACACCCGTACATCGGACATAAGCTCACAAAAAAAAAAAAAAAACTAAACCACAACACTCAAAAAACTACCCCGTCGCATCCGCTCTTTCCATGTTTTCACTCTGTGTAAAAACGACAGTCCCTTCCCGCTCTCGTCCATACACTCCCTCCAATCCTTTCCTCGCCTTCTCTCCTGGTCATTCCACTCCGCCATCGTGCATTCTTCCAACCAATGACTCCACATATCTTCCTTCAACCCACACACCAAACACCTTCTACTTTCCTCCTTCATCCAATGTCTCCTTCCACGCTCTTCATTGCCACACCTAAATCTCGCCAACACTGACTGGTCGTCCGACCTTTTACTTGTCCTCAAATAACCAGGAACACGGCCGTGCACTTGTATCTGACTGTAGCCTTGTGATATTTACTAGCCTCTATTTTCGATTGGCGCTCTTGGAAGTCCACTTCTAATAACCTCTCTTTTAGTATCCGTTTCCACTGAGCACCCGCACTTTTTTCCGTTTCCAACCCCTCGGATGATAACCCGCCTCTCTCATACAGTTTCCTTTTATTCAACCCCCAACTGCTCTCTCTTCTACCACTTAACCCCTCTTTATTCACTACTCGAAAGATTACCTTTATTATCATTTCATCTCCTAACCCATCCACCCTATACTCGAACTTTATCACTCTTTCCGCAGCTATTTCCGCCAACTTACAAGCACTCACTTCCTGAAGCACAATGTGACCAGGCGTCGACCTATCAAGTTTCAACACTTTCTTATAAAACTTTAGCTGCACCCTTTCGATCTTGTCTTCCTCTTTCGTTCCCTTGACCTCGCATCCTTACAGTAAAACGCTTCGCACACATGCCTTCCATATGGTCTCTGCTGCTCTAAAGTTTCCATCAAAGTTCCTTTTCCACACCTCCCAGATACGACCCGCCGCCACCCATGCCTTCTTTGTAACATACTCTATGTGTTCTTTATTACTGTATCCAGTCCCAAAGACATACCCCAAATACTTAAATTTACTAACTTCCTCTATTTCAGTACCCTGCCATTAAAACCCTTCTTTCTTATATCGCCCACCCCTTTTAAACCGAATCCATTTTGTTTTACCAACATTCACCCTTAAATCCCTCTTTTCGAAATACCTGCCGAGCCTTTCAATCACGTCCTTCATCTCACTGGCCGACTTTGCAAATACCACCATGTCATCCGCATGTGCCAAGCTCCACACCTTCTTTTTCCCAATCACCACTCCTCCAGCTTGCCCGGCCTGTAGTACCTTTTCCATATCCGCCACATACAGATTGAAAAGCGCGGGACTCAAAGGACAGCCTTGTCTCAGGCCCTTCCTCACCTCAAAATAGTCCGATTCCCATTTATTCGCTACTACCTTACAGACCGCTTCCTCGTAAAAATTCCTGATGTTCCTTCTTACACTCTCTGAGATACCTAGCTTGTCCAAACACTCGTCAAGTCTCCTTCTGTTCACCGTGTCATATGCGGATTTCAAATCAATGAAAAGAGCAAACAGGCATCCCTTTCTTATTCCTTGGTCTATGATGACTCTCAAGGTCACCAGGTGTTCCACCGTGCTCCTTCCTTTTCTGAACCCCGCTTGTATTTCCGGCAAAAGCTTCCTTTCATTGATTTCCTTCCTCAAGCGACAATCCAGGATTTTAGCAAATATTTTGTATGAGGAGTTCATCAAAGTTATACCTCTATAATTTTCTAGCGCGTCCCTCGTTCCACTCTTAAACACCGGTTGAATTATCCCCACTTTCCAGCTGACTGGTATCCTTTTCTCTCCTCTCCCTATCCTTCTCAATTGCTCCGTAAACTTCTCCTTGCAGATTCCAGGTGCTTCTTTCCACGCTTCATTTCCGAGCCCATCCAAACCTCCCGCTTTTCTTGGCTTTAGGGAATCTATAACATCCTCCACCTCTGTCACGGTGATATCCTCGGCGAGCTCTTCCTGCTTTCTCTGTCGATCTCCTGAACTATCATCTCTTTCTGACCGCATCTCCACCCCTCCTAGCATCCTCCTGAAGTGGTTTTGCCATTCTTCTATCGCAATGCTCTTGAGTAATCTTTCCTTCCTTTTCCTATTCTCTCTCACGTATTTCCACAGCTCAGCTTCCGTCTTGATTTCTCGTACCGGCTGCTTCTCCTTCTCCTCCCAAAGCTCCTTTTTCTTAATTTTTTTTTCCTCCATTTTTTGCAATTCTGTTTTCGCTTCCAGCAGGTGCCCTTTGAGCCCTTCTCCCTTTCTCCATTCTCTCATAGCATCTCGAAACCTTTGCTTTGCGTTCCGCACTTCCCGAAACGCTTCTTTGATTTTCTTTTTCACAAGTGCAGATTCCATTTTCTTTGCCATCATGTCTATATCCTCTATGGCGTTTCACTCTACCTCTTCTAATTTCCTTCTGTATTCTTCTGTCGCCTCCTTATCCCATCTGGCCACCCATTTCTCCCCCTTAACTTCTTTCTCTTTGCTGCTTCAACGACACCACTACCGGCATATGATCCGACTCACTTCTTATTCCGATTTCCATCAGTTTTATTTGCCGTCTCGCCGCATCATTTGTAATTATTAGGTCAATAACTGAGGTACCCATTGCACCCACATACGTAAATTCTCCCTCCCAGTCGCCCTCAATACACCCATTCAAAATATCCCATTGGTTCTCTAACACCCACGCCAACCAAACATTTCCCTCTGCATTTTTAATTTTGTCTCTAGAATTCCTTCTTATCACATCACCCGTCTTATCCACCGTATTGACCTGCTCTTCTCCTATCCTAACATTCCAATCACCTCCTAGTAGCAAGTTTGTCGTTACCATATCTTCTAAATTCCTCTTTATACCCTCTTTAATTTTTTCCAGTCCCTTATTATTATAAACGGTTGCTATCTGCCACTACTCCCCCTCCAGTTCTACCTCCCTAAAAACTAGACCCTCCACCTCTTCTAGAATTCTCTCCGATTCCTTGATGCCTCTTCTGACCCCTGTTATTATTCCCCCCTTTGCCCTTCCGTAGTCACTCTCTCTCCGTGCCGGTTGTATCCTCCAATTGTACTCCTTGGGGAGTCTCTCTTTACAGGCTTCCCATTCCTTCTCTTGAACCCAGGTCTCCACTAACCCAACTATTTCGAATTTCCTCAAGAATTCTATAAAAGACCCGTCCACCTTATCCAATTTCTTCCAGAGCCCTGCTACATTCCAAAACATTAGCTTTACATTTTCCTTGTTTCCAAGTTCCGTTCCGTCATTGTGTAACTGTCCCCTCTTTTTTTGGTCGTTTATTCGTTTTTTGCTACCTTGTCCCATGGTACCCAATTCCCATCTATTTCCATTCTTTGGTATCCTACTTTTTTCTGGTGGCCCCTTTCCTTGAGTACCTTTGCCTTCCTTAACAGTTCTTTCTGGATTCCTTGTTCCTTAGGGGCGAAATCATCTTGAATGAATACGTTTGTACCTCTAAGCTTGCGTTTGTTTCTCATTATGTCCTTTTCTACCTCCCAACTTTCTAATTTTAACATAACCGGGCCTTTACTTTCTCTATTATCCCTATTCGAGCCAAGCCTGTATGCACTCCCGAAACCTTCGTTTAAACCTAGCTTTTCCCGAAATATGTTCTTTGCCTTTTCTCGCCAATCTTCTCCTTCAATTCCATAAATAACAATGTTATTTCTTAATTCCCTCCTTAGTCTCCTCTCTTCCGTATCTTTTAGTTTAGCCAGCTCCTCTCTCATTGCCTGACGTTCCTCCTCCCACTTACTGTCGGTTCTTCTCTTCTCCTCCTTGACTGCCTCCGCTTCCTCCTCCAGTGTCGATAACTTATTCTTTATTTCCATATTCTCATCTCTTATTGACCTCAACTCTGCTAAAAATTCCTTTCTCCAGTCCTTTTCTACTTCTTCCTCCTCCTTTTGTCTTTTCACCACCCTTTCCAATTTTTCCTCCAATCTTCTGTTTTCCCGTCTCATTTCCTCCAACTTCCTGTCTACCGTCGTGAACTCCTTTTTAATTTCTATTAACTCCTGCAATATTCTATCAAAATGATCACTCTGACCTGCACTGAACTCCCCTCTTCCTTTATCTGACATCTCCTCTTTTTAAGACCTCTTAGCCGTCTGGATCGGTGATCGGTTTAGTTTAGCACATCTTCCAAACGGGTTCATCGACTCACTGCCCGCTCTCGGTCTGCTCTCGCATTCGTCCATTCCCGCGAAGACACCTTACGCCGTTGAAGCCGGTCTTAGCTACAAATTCCGCTATCCCTCACCAGATGCGCTTTGAAACGTTGCCTGGGCGCTTACCCTGTCGCGCCGCAACCACGCTGTGTTACTCTATCTCCTGGTCATTATCAGTTTCAACAGGATTCAGCGCAGTTCGAGGATTTTTTCACTGTGTTCTAACATTAATACAAATTGAATGGTCCACATTAAAAAATCAATGGCAGAAGATTACTTTATCAAAAGACACATTCAAAAAATACGAATGAAAAAATAAACGATTGAAATTAACAATAAAAGTTATCAAGATGCTAAAAAGTGTTATCAACTTTTTTCTAAACTTTGTATCAAGGAATAAGCATTGTGCTTGTTAATGTTGCAACCACTATAAATTTCATTTAATGAACCATACAACGCCTCGAGAACTATATTGGATGTGGAATTCACTACAACCAAATTTTCAAGAAGATGAAGAAATAGCCACATATCTCACATGCTTCAAATATTTCAATTTACCAACTGATGTGGATCATATTGATGGACCCCCACCCCCTCGTTTTAAATGTTATAAATGTATTGATGAAAAGCAGAAAACATTTCGTTGTTAGTCGCACAAAATCATTATGTTGATCAACATTGCAAATTACATTTTGATGGTGGAGTTATTCGATAAGACATTCTTTTCCACGACCCAGGGTGAGATTGTAGAATGTTATATTTCTATGAATGTTGAAAAAAATGATACATGGCCGCTAAGATGGAGACGAATAATTCTACTGCTAAATACCATACCACCTACATACACAACACAAGCAAATACCGATGATAGTGATGAAAATGGTGTGATAAACTACAAACTAATGTACGTGTTTCCAAATCGATCATTTTACAAAAGTGATCAATGGGAAAGTTTACAAACAAAATTACCCACTCCTTGGGAAAATATCATCGAGCTGAGATTAGATGAAAACTCTGAGTCTTCAGTTGAATCCAATTATACGATAGATGAAATTTCATCATCACAACCAGCATCATTATCCGACGGAAATAAATACAGTATAATAACAACTATAATACCACCAATACCGTTAGGAATTCCTAAATATTTTATATATTCCCTAATTTTCATATTTATAATGATGTTGTTATCAGTAATTGTAAATATGTTGATAGTTAGGAGGAATATGTATATTAATCAAAAAGATGTTTACTAATTATTATAAAAATAATAATTTAACAATATGTATCGTTTTACTTATCCATTTTATTCAGTTTCAGGATTATAGGTGGAATTAAATAAAACTAAGTAATTAGTAGAATAAAAAAATATATTTTATTAACAAGTTTATAAATAAAATTACAGGTAGTATAATAGTCATCACTATTTTCAATGAGTGTATACATATTTTAAAGTACATTTGCTTTATCAATCCAACTATTTTGTGAATTATCGAGGCCGAGCCATTTCACATACACTTTCGATCTTTTACGACGTAACACTTTTTCAACCAAGTACACATCATGATGTTTAGCCTTTTGTAGTTCATATTCGTAGAATGCTCCTTGGATTGGTCTACCCTGAATATCCTCCAGTAAATATGTAACAGGATTAGAAATTTCAACTTTTTGAATTTTAAACAGTTCTGTTGACCAAATAGGAGTATATCCTTTAGCAAACATCGCCTTCTGTTTTCTAATACGTACAAAATCACCTACTTTAAATTGTCCTTTATCAGCAATTTTTATATGTGAATAAACTGTCTTGAGTAATTGTTTCTCTTTATTTAAATTCATATCTTTAGGTTTCATACCAATTGTAGAGTGTTGTCAATATAGAATACCAATTATATTTTCCATTTAGACTGAAAGCTCGATATAACTTTTCTTTTAAAGTTCGAATAACCCGTTCAGCCATACATGCTTTCATGGTGGTGTACGTTGAGTAATGATTAACATGATTCTTTTTCATTAATGCATTAAATTGTTGATTTTAAAACTCTTCACCTTGATCTGTTTGTAGATTGTGTGGTGTAGAGTACTCTCTTGGAAAATTTTCTTGAATGCATCCGTTAAACTCACCGCAGATTTATCCTTTAACGGAACAGTCCACAGAAATTTTGAGAAACAATCAATCACTACCAAAATAAATTTATAACCTTTATTTTCGCGAGCATAAGCACCAAATTCGGCTAAATCTGCTTGCCATAAATCATCTATAACTTTTAATAAACTCTACGTCTGATAATTTTTTTTCTAGCTGGTTTATGCAGCTCATTCACAACATCCTGTTTAATGGTGCTTGTTGCTAAGGGTCGGCGTCTTCCCATGATGAGGAATATCTTCTAAATTAATACTTGCTCTGCGCGTAGTTGCTGGTGGTGCATCTAAACGTTTCTTTAGTAATTCAATTTCATTACGGGAATGAATAAATTGTTGATCAATATCCTCCTGCACTTTTAAAAGTTTCGAATCAATATTGCTTGGTATAATATTAATGGTTGTTTGTAATTTATTATCTAAATTGAGTAAATCTGATTTAATTTTATTTTCAAATGTTTTTAAATCCGACACTTCCTTTATGAGTGTTTCATCAACATCACGAAAGCCTTTAATAGCAACATCAATCTTTTCATTTACAGTTTACAGTACAAAATCGTTAGTAGCAGCGTCAGACTTATTTAGCGGTTCACTTATGTTACAAATTCTTCTGTTCTCAACATTAAAATCACCGGTACGAGTAAATAGAAATACGGGTCAAGGAGGACCTCGTGTTTGAACCGTTTTGCGATTTGAATGACGTCCAAACTTGTCGACACTCATCATTGATTTGAACTATGAATACGCGATTCACTCTATTATATTAGCCTCTCGTAATTCCTCTTCAATGGCTACAATTTCATTCTGATGGGATGTATTTCCAGCACTCTTAGATGCGTGCAAAAGACACAAACGGTCTACTAACTCTTCAAGGCTATCCCAGTACCGATATTGTACTCTATGTATATTATTCTTTGTAATATTCAAAGATAAATCAAACAGCCCCCTTCCAGATGGGGAGGAATCTGACCAGGAATGTATTCGAGGAGCGGCTTTTTAAAAAGTGGTTTAATTATTCTTCTATATTTACATGTTTTAGTTCCTTGAATCTGTGAATTTCGATCGTAATTTCTCCGCAGCACATTGGTTCTTTTCAAAATATCTTTATAATTGCGTTTGTCATTTTCATTATAACCAATAGGCTTCTTCTTGAAAAGTAATTCATAAAGACCTGGGGTACCGATGTATTTAATCCCTTCTATTTGTAAATCTTTTCCGATAATCTCGACATTTGATTTTCCAATGGTCCATTTATCAGTATTCAGGTTGATATTAATACCCGTTTGTATATCAACTTCATCCTTTCCATCTGTTATTACCATTTCTACATATTGTCTCGATAGAGGAGCATAAGCTTCTAAATAAGACTCTATAGCTTGGGGGTTTATATCTTCGATGAACACTTGATACATGTGTCGATCACTTTCAATTACATTTTCATCTGCATCATCATCTTTAGGTATATCTTCATATGAAATTTCCTGTTCGCGTGGTAAAAAATCTACTCGCTTAGGTTTAGGTTTATGTATGAAATTAGTTGATTTACGTTTAGCTCCAGCTTTAATAACTTCATGACCATCATTTTCCTGTTGTGGTTTCTCGTTTTTGGATGGGGATAATTTAGGAATCTCTTGTTTAATACTTAAAATATTTTGTAATTGCGATTTTTGTGATGTGGCTATTAAATTTTTCAAAGGTTCGATTAGAGGTTTATAAGTTTAATTTAGCAGTTCATCTTCTTCGGTTCTATTCAATTTAATAGCAAGTAACTTTTTACGAATAGCTTTTTGAGCATCAATAAGTCTTCGTTTAACATTTCCTCATCATATAGTATTTTTTATAACAGGTTGAAACAGGTAGAAATCAGGTTTAATTAGCTAATAAACAGGTTTGATCAGCTAATAATCAGGTTTGATCAGCTAATAATCAGGTTTAATCAGCTAATATACAGGTTTAATCAGGTTTTATCAGATAATTATCAGGTTTATTCAGGTATCAATTAGATTTAATCAGGTAATAGTAATCAGATTCGATCCGATAATAAAACCTTCTCCTTCAACACTTTATTGTATACTGACTATCTGAATCTATTTACCAATTATTATATACTGATCTAAATATTTACGATATCTCCCCTTATCAATATCACAATCCTTATCCACTATTATAAAACTGTAGGGCTCTATCCAACATGCTGAACACATTTCCTTGAATTTATCTAAAGTCATATCACCGTTTATGTGATCGTTGTAAACATGTTTAAGATTTAAATCATCTTGTTTGAAGAGTATTATAAAATTAGCATTATCACGTTTGAGGTGTTTGGGGATACGAGTATACGTTTGACATAAATAGAAACAATCAATATTATTGTGTCGCCCCATGCTGAAATATTCTCGTATCACATCCTGTTGATCGCAAGCCACATCGTCGAAAATGAAAATCGAATGAGGTTTTGCATAATGTCCACATCCTATTTGAATGGGAAATATCCAACGCCCTTGAGTGGTTTTAAAACTTTTTCAAGAAACTGATATTTCGATTGTTACAGTGATTTGGAATAGACATACAGATTTTTAAACTTTACACCATTCTCATCAAACAGCAAACTCAACATTACATTAGATTTACCACAATTTGATGGACCGCAAATTAAACATCTCAACGTATTCGGTAGCAAAATAACATGAGGCATCTCTTTCGTGAGCGATATACCAATACACGTATCAAGATTTATGATAGGAGGAGATAGTTTCTGTTTAACGAATCGCATGATACTAAAAATATATAATGCTCTACAACTGTATATAAACTTATTATGACGTGTACACATTCATAACAATATGTACACTGGAAGAGGTATCATCAATTCACTCATCAACAAGCTGCCGTTCGAGATACATATACTTGGAGGTTATCAGTAATGCGGACCGGGTACTAAGCTGGAGAAGCGTATAGTAAGAAGTGATTCTGGTATTAATCCTCTAGACAGTGCATGTAAAGAACACGACATTGCATATTCACAAAGTAACCTTCAATCAGATCGACATAGAGCTGATGAAATCCTTCAAGAAGCCGCCTGGAGAAGAATAAAAGCAAAAGACGCAAAGTTCGGTGAAAAAGCAGCTGCATTATCTGTTGCTACCGCTATGAAAATTAAACGAAAACTCGGAATGGGTATTAAGGGAAAAAATCAGAAGAAAACTGCACTAAATAGTGGAATTGTATCAAAAGTACGCAAAGCAATGAAAAACTTCAAAACATTCAACAACTTAAGGAGGCAGGTGGTCGTAGAAAAGTTCGTACTCCTCGTGTAATTCCCATACCGAAACAAGGTGGAATTCTACCGCTGATACCACTGTTTGCGGGGTTAAGCGCCCTTGGTTCGCTAGCAGGCGGTGCTGCTGGAATTGCAAAAGCTGTGAACGCTTCCAAAGATGCTATAAATAAATTGACCGAGTCAGAGCGACATAACAAGACAATGGAAAAGCAATTGCAACAGGTAAAAGTGGAAGTGGACACTATCTCAAACCATATCGAAAAGGTTTGGGTTTGTATTTAAAGCAGTCCCCAAAAAACTACTAAGTAAGCTACCTGGACGTCCGCTCACCGATATAGATATTCAAAACTATGCTGCACGAGAACACATTAAGCATTTTCGTGGTGTATTTATGCGTGACACTCTTCCATCAACAAAACTTCTCCGTAACGAGTGTGCAGTAATAAATTTAGATTCTATCAAGGGAGTGGGCTCTCATCGGGTAGCGTATAGAAAGCGTGGAAATTTAGTTACATACTTTACAGTCTCGGTGAGCTACAACCGCCCGCGGAGTTGTTAAAATATTTTCGTGGCAGCGAAATTGTATATAATCATGATAGATATCAGAAATTTAATACTTACAATTGTGGACATTTATGTCTGCAATTTTTAGTGGAATAAAGTTAGTCACAGCTATATAAATTCATCAGTCATGTCTCAGACATTCACACTGCAAAATAATACAAATGTGCTCTCTGTGAATTATTATCCGCCGATGGAACTGAACCCTGACACGTTTTATTGCGTAGGACTTGTTGGATTTTACACATGAGATAACTGACATTGAACTCTTTTTACAAAATCAACTGATTGGGGCTACCCATAACGATAAGGGCTGAGCGTGATAAGGTGCTATCAATTTAACCAAACAATAATACGCTAAAGTGTGAAATAAAGAGTAATTACGATATTGATTTCTCCGATAGTCACACAATAGGGAGATTGTTAGGCTATTCTGAAAGAAAGTTGGTGGCTAATCAATTACACGAATCAGATTTACCGGTGGAAATTAGAAAAGTTAATAGTATTCGAGTTGAGTGAAACATTGTGCACGGCGCTTATTACGATAATACATTTTCATATACTATATTTGAATTCTCGCCTAGTGTTGATCCAGGTTTTGCAATAAATATTGAACCACGAAATTTTATTTATCTACCAATAAACGCTCGAGCAATAGATAACATCACATTGATAATCCTCGATCAAGCCGGTCGACCTGTGAATTTTAGAGGTGAAAAAATACTAGTGCGTTTAGAGTTGAAGAGTATTAAGTGAGAGAGAAATGGGGTTTAATTTCCATAGTAACCAAATAAAAGTAGACGTTACAAGACACAGTTCAATCAGTCAACATTTAGCTCGTAAAGTGTCAACACCCGCTCTAAAAAATAAAATATTATCTCTAGGGTATAAGTTAAAGCTACAGTAACAATATGGATAAAATAAATATATTTTCCAAAGTTCGCTACGAAGAGAATATTGCAAAGAGTGAATTCCACAGCTCTAGCTCGAAATTATAGCAACAATGATGAGATTCGTATAATGATACAACAATAAGGCATTTACACTTGCCTGAGTAAAAATTATATTTATGTGAGCGGAACCGTTAAATTTCCGGCGCTGATTCCACCTGCAACTGTACACAACTTTAAGCCAGTGAAAAATGCATATGCGTTTTTGTTTGACGAAATCCTTTATTAATTGAATGGAGTTGAAGTGGATAAGAATCGTGATGTAGGCATTACAAGCATAATAAAGGGATTACTCTCCAACACTAAGTGAGAACAGCATGTACTTGATCTTTGCGGCTGGGCAGACAATCCTACAACTGTTACATACTTTGATGACAACAAAAAGTTCTATGCTCTAATTCCATTGAAATATTTATTGGGTTTTGCTGAGGATTATACGAAAATATTAATTAATGTGAAGCAGGAATTAATACTACTACGAGCTAGAACTGATGAATTGTTACAAAGGGGACGCAAATATAACGTTCGATATTGATAAAATTTACTGGCGAATTCCTCATCTCCAACTCAACGATGAAGTTCGATTGAGTGTCTTGGATAGACTCAAGGAAGATAAACCTATATTAATGCCGTTTCGTAGGTGGGAATTGCATGAACTACCCTCTTTAAGAACTACCGACAGAGATATCTGGTCTGTAAAAACATCTACGACTCTGGAGAAACCACGATTGTTATAATTGCACTGCAAGAGGGTCGAAAGAATACTCATATAAGAACCGCATCCACATTTGATAATGCATCACTGCGAAATATGAAAATTTACCTAAACTCAGATTCATATCCATATGATAACTTAAATCTTGATATGGATAATGGTGATTATGCACAACTCTATTATATGTATGCCGCTTTCAAAATCAGTTACTATGGTGGTGGTACAAATGAACCGATATTAGACATGATTCAATTCAAGAAACATGTTCTTTTTGTGTTTGGATGTATCTAAACAAAATGAAAGCATTAAATCATCTACGGTTAATTTAAAAATTGAATTGGAAGCTACGAAAGCATTTAATTCAAACACTCAAGCCTATTGCCTTATTTTGTGTGATGCAGTCGTTGAGTACACCCCATTGTCGAGAATAGTTCGAAAACTAATTTAAACTCCTTAAAACGATATTGTTAAATTTTTGTTCAATCATTCAATCGCAGTGTGAATCTAGAAACGGTGACAAATGGTTGCTGTGTGATGCAGATCCTGCATGTTTTGGTAGAAGATTCATTTGGAAAAGTTACGAACATCAATATGAATCGGCGATTTATTATTGATGTTCAAAGATTTAAACTAAATGGAAAATTTATACCAAAGGAATTATCCATCAAAGCATTCGATGGGGGTGATGAAGAAACCTACTTTTTCAAGCTACCAACACCATTCCGATCTCTAAATACCTCAGATAAGAATAAAGCGCGATGGTTGGAGGATCACCACCACGGACTTAAATATAGCGCTGGAAATCTTTCACTAAAACTGATTCAAAATATTTTAATGTTTCACATTCAACAATCAGATAGTTTTAATATTATTTTTGTAAAAGAAGAAGTTGATATTAGATTCAATTTTAAATTCTTACTTACATTGTAATGAATATATTGTTATTAATTTATTAGATGATGAGGATGAATTTTACGATTGCCCCAATTTAATTAAAACTAAACATACATGTTTAAATCATATTAAAAAATATTCTATATGACTTCGAGAAATGTTGAATGTTTACATAAGTATTTGAATGTATTGAAGTAATTGTATTATTACAATAAACCCACAATAAATTGGATGTATGTAGAGTTTTCATTATTTTTTCAACCTTATCCAACAATATATCCTTTTGGGCAGCATAATAAAAGAAGATATATGGTGAAAATGTTTAAATATAACATACATGCTCAGGCTAAAAACATTAAAATTGGGTAGCATAATAAAAGAAGATATAAAAACATTTTAACAATACATTTTATTAGTATAATCCTTATAATTAAAAAAACACTTTTCATAATTACAAGAATAAACATTATTTACAATTAAATATATAAATATATATATATATATATATATATATATATATATATATATATATATATATATATATATATATATATATATATATGAATTTATCACATTGGGGTTGTATTATTTTTTGGTATTTTGGAATGGCCCCACGCAAGAGTATGTACGCCATCGGGGCAGATGTAACGTTTATCATCATTTCTGCTTAGCGCAATTTTATTTTGCTCGATGGTAAATATGTCGTGTTTGTAGCTCCTAAATGTCCTTTGTTTACGATATATTTGCTCCCCGGTGAGCAAACACTATTTATAATCCTCACCACTAATGTCTTTATTCACAACACATTTTTTCACACCTTTAGCCTTCTTCTTCCAATTCGCTTTATCCCTCTCTGTGCAATGAGTATACATTTTCGCTCTTATCCCAACATGTTCAAACATAATCTCACCCGCCAACTCGTCCTTCATTAACCCTAACACACTTTTATTTTTTAGCGGCATATCGAAAACGTTATCAGACCCGTAATTGCTAGTATCAAATTTATCAATGTTCTCCTTAATATCTGTATAAAGATCGTCGGTTTCAATCAATAAAATGAAACTGTCGGTGTCACAGTAGCATAGAGTAACTTTGTCGCCATACTTTGGTTTCAAAAAATCGTAATAAAATTCATACATTAACAATTTTGACAGTTCTAAAACGAAAAACTCCACATAAGTCGGCATGTTATACAGAACTTTTAATTTTTCAAATTGAATCGCGATCAAATTTTCGGTGAATGTTGAAACACTTTTCATATTCGGTTTAGCGAGAAGTGTTTCCGCGCCCGGTTCACGGCCAATATTTTCCCAATGACTGATAAGTTTAACACTCGTTTGTCTACTTTTTCCATCGTTTTGTAAAATACGCTATTGTTCATTAATTTAAAAAAGTCTTTTTAAAAATCATTTTTAGCCGCCTGCCGTAAAGTAGTGTTTAAATCAATATATTGTTTTAGTCAATCAGATTGCCGGAATTTAATTATTGTATGAATTTTTGTAATTTTGAGCCCGTCATTTATGGCCTGCTTTAATTTTATGTAGTGAACAATATACTTTTCTTCACTGTTTAAATTTGGAATAAGTTTTGTGTTATTAAATTTTGATTTTGGGGGAACCATGCTTTCAACGAGGAATGGTAAATCATTATGTAGGACCTGTAGTGATTCAGGATACTCGATGTCTGCTTCGATGAAATAGTCAATAGGTGAATCATCACTCATTTTCACCACATCAAAGTCTAAAATTTCAGTCTCCGTCAACTATTTAAAACCGCCATAGGGAATTATTTGGGAAAGTGCCCAGCCATACAAATTATTAGCATCCCAGTACGCTAAATATGTGCTAGGTTGATTGGGATTATACTCGGATAAGTATTTATTATTCGCCTTACCGTATCTCAGCGAGGCTTGACAAATACCTCCTCTAATGCCTTTCGAGATGAAATGGTGCATGTCTATGTCGGTGAAAAGTTTAAATTTATATCCGTCATTTTCAACATTGCAACCCAGCTCAGTGCGGGTGCCGTATAATAATGGATAATAATCGGATCTAGCTCATATGTCGTGATGCATACGTTTCGAAACTGCTCGAAAATATCTGTCAATAACAATACGTCAGTCTTTAAATACAGGTCAGAGTAATCTTTTAAATTTCTACAATTAAAAGTCGTCCAAACAGACTCTGCGAGATTGTATTATTTGTCGGTGATGATATGATAATTAAGGTATTCGTTAAAACAGTCCTTTTGTGGTATGTTTCAGTCAGTCTATCAAAAGAGTCCATGTGTTTGTATAGGAAAACACCTTTTTGTCTTAATAACATAAAATGCTCATTGTCGGGGTAAAATTTTCTAACCTCTATGCATTGTTCATCGCTCAAATTTTTCGCTAGCTTCTCCAAAGAGCTAGCCATAAATCTGAATGAATCGACAAATCTCAGTTTTATGTAAATTTTTTTTTCCACCCCGTTCTTATCATTATATATTCGCCGACCGGTTGATTTTTTGTGATTGAATTGAATATATTTCTCCTTATTTTGAGCAATGATATCGATTTTTCCCTCATTTCATTGCATCCAAACTCTTTAACAAATAAATGCACATCATAATTTGACATGTTATGGAAGAAAACAGGAATCATTTTCGGAATTTTATAATTTAAATTACAATTTGAGTGGGCGACTCCTCGAAATTTACCCGTTAAATGATTATGATCGGCGACTTTATCTGGTACTTGCAATGATTTATTACATATATGACAAGAAGTGGCCGTATTGTAGGAATTTTGTTCATCTTCAGTTAATTTAATCATCGGAAGTGTGACGCTTTAATGATTCCTATATATTTCCTTAACATCCGCACACAGGTTCTCGTAAAATAATTTCGGGCAATCTTCTCCGGTATAAGTGACGAATAAACTCAATGAATCATCAAATGAACATTTTATATTATAGGCAAATCTGTACAGTACTTGTATATGTGTTTGGTTGGTATAGCTATTGTCTGGGTTTGGCGAACATGAATCTATTGGTTTTAAAATTGATTTAAAATCTGCATATACAACAAATATCTTAATATATCCATATTAATATATCCTCCGGGATCATATCACCTCGCTTTTCTTTTACAATGTCTTTTGTTGGCATAATAGTGTAAATTTTGTTGCAGTCAATCAATTTATGTTGATTAAAAGTCAACACACTTGAAAAAAAGGTCAGACAGCCATCACATAGATATTTTTTTTTACAATCTGGTGAGATTTGGCTTCTTACAAGTCGCGAAATATCTTTTATCCATACATAATGGCCTTTAACGCCCTCTTCCAAATATAATAAATTTACATGTCTTACCCTAGTGTCATTAGTGTGAAAAATCGGTCCGACAACGTCATGCTGTTTAGATTTAAAATTAAATTTAAATTTTATTTATTTAAAAAAAAACCTGTTCAAATTTAGAAATGTCCTTAATTTTAAGTGGAAACTCTAGTCCGTCGTAATTTAAAATTTGTGAAAAGTGGGGGTATGATGCAGGACGATAGGAATGTTCATTTGCGGGGTTAATGTGGATACAATGCTCCATAAAAAAACAAAACTCGTCTTCGTTTTGAACATTGATACACGCTTTCCGGTTCCTAGTCTTTTTTGGCAGTTTAATAAATGACGACCCACGTATTGGTTTATATTTATTTAGATTAATTTCTAAATGGGAAATCTACCTAAGTGACCAACCCGAATCTTTCTCCTGAAACTCACCACATTTTGTTTTAATTGTAGCACACATAGAATCATAAATTTCGATAAAGTTACTCATGCTAGGTGTTATCTCGCGATACTTTGTATTGAATGATTTTAATTCACCTGCAGGGCTTTTTTCATTTATGTAAATACTAAATAGCTCTATATTAAATTTCAACCCGGAATTATACGACTTGATAACGTTTTCAATCATGCAACGTACAGTATCCCTTAATTTACTAATAAAACTATCTATATCTATACCCGAACCATTAATTCTATAACTTGCCACTCTGTTCTTGAAGCTAGAGCAAACTTCTGTAACATTTTGTTTAAACGGCTTCACCGCCACCTGGAGATGTTTTTGCGACCGCAGATGTCCAGCGTACTTGACTCTGGTTACGAATTGCTGATCACATATCTCGCAGTGATGGGTTGAAGGGGTCGGGTGAACTAATTTAACCTTCTTAGAGGTGGAGGGTGAATCATCAACATCTAGGGGCCTCTTCGAAGTAGTAGGCTCATCGGTGCTATGTTGTTGTTTCTTGTGACGTTTACAATTATCCTCTCTTGTAAATTGAGCATTGCAAACGTCACATTTATAATACATTTTAACCCCTATAAATTAAATTAACTTGTGAATTGGATATTTATAATTTATTTTTTGAATTACCACAGGTTTTCTGACGTCTTGAGAGGACATCCTTCCTTCTAAACACTTTTCCGCATTGGGCGCAAGAAAACATTTTTAAAAACTTGAATCTACGATGACGATTCGTTATCGAATGATGTTTTTTGAGCTCTCAGCTCGGTTCTTATATACGACGTTATATGCATTAAAAATATGTGGAAATTAAAACGTCATGGTTGAAACACATTTACTTAATAAGCGTTTAAGGCGGGGAGAATTATACAATAAACAAGTTCCAAGAATGTAGGTTCAAATATGAATAATTAATTTGATATGCAATTTATATTTTAATTACATCATTTTAATTGTGATAGTAAACACTATTCAGTTTTAATAATGCGAATTTGCGAATCTAATCTAACCTTGTCTAGTCTGGTGGTATTAACTAATCCAGTCTGGTGTTATCTGATCCAGTGTGGTTCTAGTCTGATAATATCTATTCTAGTCTAGTCTGGCATTAACAAATCTAGTTCACTCTAGTATGATATACTAGTCCGGCCTAGTAGTCCAGTATTTAATTCTCTAATCCACTAAATAGTGTTAGGCAACCAAATGCACAAGATATTTTAATTTTACAGGAATCTGAAAATTCACGCGCCATCTGTTGGTGAAAAAATGAATTAAAGCGCTAATTAAAAGGAATCTGTAATTCTTTTTAAAAAAGTTCAGGAATCTGAAAATTCACGCGCCATCTGTTGGTGAAAAATTGAATTAAAGCGCGAATTAAAACGAATCTG
This sequence comes from Phosphuga atrata, assembly GCA_944588485.1. Lineage (NCBI taxonomy): Eukaryota > Metazoa > Arthropoda > Insecta > Coleoptera > Silphidae > Phosphuga > Phosphuga atrata. The sequence goes on along the minus strand of CALYMW010000138.1, from coordinate 85,365 downwards.
TAATTTATAAAAAAGTTTTTTTTTAAAAGTATATCTGTAATTTCAAGCGTCACCGCTTGGTGAAAAACTGAACTAAACCGCTAATTTTACAGGAATCTGTATTTTTTGTTATTTTACAGAAATCTGTAATTTAACTCGCCATCTAGCGACTTAGTTTAGAACTATCATTGCGCATGCGCACTCGGGAGGCGGAGGCGGGCCTAGAACGTGACATCTTTCCCTACTTGAAAGATCAGTTACCTATATTGTTGCGGTTTTGGTTGTTTCCATTTGACGTTGATGTTGTAGTTTGCTGCGTTGTTGATTGTTGGGTTGTCATGCGTTCGAAGCTTTTCGTTGCTAGTTTTCCTATTTGTTGCTTGATTGTCTCCATGTTTAGATCGCTGTGCAGCTGCTCATTGGTCATATACCATGGCGAATTTGTTTTTTCTCTCAGAGTTTTGTTCTGGATAATTTGAAGTTGTAGATTTTCCGTTCTTTGGATTGTATCCAGCACGTCGATGAGTACGTCATTGTCGGCCGTATTATGGACTATGTAGATTTGTAGTTTGTTCCTTATGTTCAGCTTGCTTTTCCTGTTCAAGAGCGGGTAGAGGTACCCTTTAATTTGTTTTGCTTTTTTCGCTGTTTGATCGATGTGTTCTGAAAATATAAGAGCTTTATCTAGGATTACGCCTAAATATTTATTTCGGTTTTCCCATTTTATGTCCGTGTTGTTAATTCTCAAGCAGCTACTGGGTTCGTGCTTAAATTTTTTCTTCGTGAAGATAATTGCCTGTGTTTTTTTCTGCGTTTAGTTTAATCCTCCAGGTGTTACACCAGTCGCAAATCCTTTCCAGATGATTTTTGAGCCGTTTTGTTACGGCGTCGGTCGAGTATCCTCTTGTGAAAATTGCCGTGCCGTCTGCATATAGCGCAATTTCTGTGTCGTTTAGTTTTGGGATGTCTGCGGTGTAGATGCTGTAAAGAAGGAGGCCCAGGACAGATCCTTGTGGGACACCGGCTGTCATTGACTGAGTTGAGGAGATGCTGTCGCTTATTTTGACTTGGAACGTTCTGTTACAGATAAAGGACGTCACTAGTCTGATAATTGCTGTTGCGATTTTAAATTGGTGCAGTTTGTATATTAAGCCTAGGTACCATACCTTGTCGAAAGCCTTAGAGACGTCCAGAAAGACGGATTCCGTGTCTAACCCTTTGTTGAAAGCGTCGATTATTGCTTCGGTTATTCTTGTCGTCTGATAGGTGGTAGAGTGCTCTGTCCTGAAGCCGTATAGTTGGTCGGGTAGAATTCGTTTGTCTTCAGTTAATTCTGTCAGTCTTTTGTGTATTACTTTTTCTGTGATTTTACTGAGACCTGTCGGCAGACTTATTGGTCTGTAACTGGAGGTGAGGTTACGGGGTTAGTTCGGTTTTGGAATTAGAATCGTTGTTGCGTGTTTCCATTGGGTCGGAAACACTCCAAGTTTCAGTGCGGCGTTTATGATTTCGGCTATTTTGTCTATTGCGTTCGACGATCTTTAGCGCGGCGTTAATGATTTTATCGCAGCCTGGTGCTTTTTAGGTTTTTAATTATTCCTTTTATTTCTTCCGGTGTTGTTTCCTCTATTTCCGTGTTTTCTACGCTACTATTTAGTGCTGTCAGTACGGTTTCGCGTATTTCTTGCTTTTTGCGGAGTGGGTGTGTGTTAGCGTTCGGTTTAAACTGCTGTGGAAGCGACTTCGCAAATTCCTCCGTTTTATCCTTGTCCGTGCTTGCTACAGTGTCGTTTGTTGTTTTCAGTGGAGGAATTGTTCTCCTCTCCTTATTTCTCAGATTCTTATTTCTCAGCTAATTTCCACGGTTCCTCTATTGTTTCGTTGATGCGTTCTAGTTTGTCTTCCCATTCGGCGTTGTGCTGTTCGCGCAGTGCCGCTTTCAACTTAAACTAGACCGGGTTGAGATATTTATATCATCCCGGTGGTGTTCCGTGGGGGTTGGTGCATACCCCTTAATTAAATATGAGGATGCTCCTCCTACTTGACTCCTCCCCTATGCAGCTTAAGAGTCGTTTGAGCTTAGGACGTAAGTCGTAGCGCATATATAATATATTTAAACAAATAAAATGGAAATTTGAAATGGAATTTTGACAAGGCAGATGAATTTTTGACAAATGCAGATGAGAGTTTGAAAAAGGCAATGGAATTTTGACCAAGGTTTTGACAAGTCCAAAATTTGTTCCATTAAAACGCACTTACATTTTTTGGCGGTCGCCACACACCATTTGACCAGCAGCGCGATTTCGAACGTCTCGTCGAACATAAAGACCACTGGCGCCGCTATCATACACGAATACGGTTCGCACTCGCTACTCGAACAGGTCCCGTACAGGAAGAAGAGCTGGATAATCATGTTGGCCATGGAGTCGGACATAGACAGGAACATCTGCAAGCCGTACATGTGGACAAATATTTCGCAAACGTTGCAGATTTTGAAGTGCAGCTGACAGCCCTGTCAGTGTCTTGAACCTCTTGCCGTATTCGGCGTACGGCTCCGACGGCAACTAAAACTTCTTGTTCAGTTTCGTGAACCTTTATAGAAATTTATTGGAGAATTGTCAATTCTGGAGAAGATTTCGACAAGTTTAGACAAATATAGATATCCAGGGAAGAGAAGAAATGAAGCAAGAACTCTTGAAATCTCGGAAAACTACGTGGAAATAGATTTTTGACAAAATAGATGAAAGTTTGCAAATGGGAAATCGAGTTTTGACAAGGCAGATGGGCCTTGGACAAAAGCAATGGAATTTGACCAAGGCTGGTCAATGCTGTGACAAGTAGAAATGGATTTCTGACATCGCAGATGAAAGTTTGCGAATGGGAAATAGATTTCTGACAAGGCAGATGAAGGTAAGACATTAGGAAATGGAGTTTTGACAAGGCAGATGAATGTTGGACAAAGCCAATGGAGTTTTGACCCAAGATGGTCAAAGATGTGACAAGTGGAAATGGAAAATGGATTTCTGACAAGGCAGATGCAAGTTTGAAAATGGTAAATGGGGTTTTCACAAAGTAAATGAATGTTTTTAAACATTTTTAAAAACTTGAATCTACGATGACGATTCGTTATCGAATGATGTTTTTTGAGCTCTCAGCTCGGTTCTTATATACGACGTTATATGCATTAAAAATATGTGGAAATTAAAACGTCATGGTTGAAACACATTTACTTAATAAGCGTTTAAGGCGGGGAGAATTATACAATAAACAAGTTCCAAGAATGTAGGTTCTAATATGAATAATTAATTTGATATGCAATTTATATTTTAATTACATCATTTTAATTGTGATAGTAAGCACTATTCAGTTTTAATAATGCGAATTTGCGAATCTAATCTAACCTTGTCTAGTCTGGTGGTATTAACTAATCCAGTCTGGTGTTATCTGATCCAGTGTGGTTCTAGTCTGATAATATCTATTCTAGTCTAGTCTGGCATTAACAAATCTAGTTCACTCTAGTATGATATACTAGTCCGGCCTAGTAGTCCAGTATTTAATTCTCTAATCCACTAAATAGTGTTAGGCAACCAAATGCACAAGATATTTTAATTTTACAGGAATCTGAAAATTCACGCGCCATCTGTTGGTGAAAAAATGAATTAAAGCGCTAATTAAAAGGAATCTGTAATTCTTTTTAAAAAAGTTCAGGAATCTGAAAATTCACGCGCCATCTGTTGGTGAAAAATTGAATTAAAGCGCGAATTAAAACGAATCTGTAATTTATAAAAAAGTTTTTTTTAAAAGTATATCTGTAATTTCAAGCGTCACCGCTTGGTGAAAAACTGAACTAAACCGCTAATTTTACAGGAATCTGTATTTTTTGTTATTTTACAGAAATCTGTAATTTAACTCGCCATCTAGCGACTTAGTTTAGAACTATCATTGCGCATGCGCACTCGGGAGGCGGAGGCGGGCCTAGAACGTGACATCTTTCCCTACTTGAAAGATCAGTTACCTATATTGTTGCGGTTTTGGTTGTTTCCATTTGACGTTGATGTTGTAGTTTGCTGCGTTGTTGATTGTTGGGTTGTCATGCGTTCGAAGCTTTTCGTTGCTAGTTTTCCTATTTGTTGCTTGATTGTCTCCATGTTTAGATCGCTGTGCAGCTGCTCATTGGTCATATACCATGGCGAATTTGTTTTTTCTCTCAGAGTTTTGTTCTGGATAATTTGAAGTTGTAGATTTTCCGTTCTTTGGATTGTATCCAGCACGTCGATGAGTACGTCATTGTCGGCCGTATTATGGACTATGTAGATTTGTAGTTTGTTCCTTATGTTCAGCTTGCTTTTCCTGTTCAAGAGCGGGTAGAGGTACCCTTTAATTTGTTTTGCTTTTTTCGCTGTTTGATCGATGTGTTCTGAAAATATAAGAGCTTTATCTAGGATTACGCCTAAATATTTATTTCGGTTTTCCCATTTTATGTCCGTGTTGTTAATTCTCAAGCAGCTACTGGGTTCGTGCTTAAATTTTTTCTTCGTGAAGATAATTGCCTGTGTTTTTTTCTGCGTTTAGTTTAATCCTCCAGGTGTTACACCAGTCGCAAATCCTTTCCAGATGATTTTTGAGCCGTTTTGTTACGGCGTCGGTCGAGTATCCTCTTGTGAAAATTGCCGTGCCGTCTGCATATAGCGCAATTTCTGTGTCGTTTAGTTTTGGGATGTCTGCGGTGTAGATGCTGTAAAGAAGGAGGCCCAGGACAGATCCTTGTGGGACACCGGCTGTCATTGACTGAGTTGAGGAGATGCTGTCGCTTATTTTGACTTGGAACGTTCTGTTACAGATAAAGGACGTCACTAGTCTGATAATTGCTGTTGCGATTTTAAATTGGTGCAGTTTGTATATTAAGCCTAGGTACCATACCTTGTCGAAAGCCTTAGAGACGTCCAGAAAGACGGATTCCGTGTCTAACCCTTTGTTGAAAGCGTCGATTATTGCTTCGGTTATTCTTGTCGTCTGATAGGTGGTAGAGTGCTCTGTCCTGAAGCCGTATAGTTGGTCGGGTAGAATTCGTTTGTCTTCAGTTAATTCTGTCAGTCTTTTGTGTATTACTTTTTCTGTGATTTTACTGAGACCTGTCGGCAGACTTATTGGTCTGTAACTGGAGGTGAGGTTACGGGGTTAGTTCGGTTTTGGAATTAGAATCGTTGTTGCGTGTTTCCATTGGGTCGGAAACACTCCAAGTTTCAGTGCGGCGTTTATGATTTCGGCTATTTTGTCTATTGCGTTCGACGATCTTTAGCGCGGCGTTAATGATTTTATCGCAGCCTGGTGCTTTTTAGGTTTTTAATTATTCCTTTTATTTCTTCCGGTGTTGTTTCCTCTATTTCCGTGTTTTCTACGCTACTATTTAGTGCTGTCAGTACGGTTTCGCGTATTTCTTGCTTTTTGCGGAGTGGGTGTGTGTTAGCGTTCGGTTTAAACTGCTGTGGAAGCGACTTCGCAAATTCCTCCGTTTTATCCTTGTCCGTGCTTGCTACAGTGTCGTTTGTTGTTTTCAGTGGAGGAATTGTTCTCCTCTCCTTATTTCTCAGATTCTTATTTCTCAGCTAATTTCCACGGTTCCTCTATTGTTTCGTTGATGCGTTCTAGTTTGTCTTCCCATTCGGCGTTGTGCTGTTCGCGCAGTGCCGCTTTCAACTTAAACTAGACCGGGTTGAGATATTTATATCATCCCGGTGGTGTTCCGTGGGGGTTGGTGCATACCCCTTAATTAAATATGAGGATGCTCCTCCTACTTGACTCCTCCCCTATGCAGCTTAAGAGTCGTTTGAGCTTAGGACGTAAGTCGTAGCGCATATATAATATATTTAAACAAATAAAATGGAAATTTGAAATGGAATTTTGACAAGGCAGATGAATTTTTGACAAATGCAGATGAGAGTTTGAAAAAGGCAATGGAATTTTGACCAAGGTTTTGACAAGTCCAAAATTTGTTCCATTAAAACGCACTTACATTTTTTGGCGGTCGCCACACACCATTTGACCAGCAGCGCGATTTCGAACGTCTCGTCGAACATAAAGACCACTGGCGCCGCTATCATACACGAATACGGTTCGCACTCGCTACTCGAACAGGTCCCGTACAGGAAGAAGAGCTGGATAATCATGTTGGCCATGGAGTCGGACATAGACAGGAACATCTGCAAGCCGTACATGTGGACAAATATTTCGCAAACGTTGCAGATTTTGAAGTGCAGCTGACAGCCCTGTCAGTGTCTTGAACCTCTTGCCGTATTCGGCGTACGGCTCCGACGGCAACTAAAACTTCTTGTTCAGTTTCGTGAACCTTTATAGAAATTTATTGGAGAATTGTCAATTCTGGAGAAGATTTCGACAAGTTTAGACAAATATAGATATCCAGGGAAGAGAAGAAATGAAGCAAGAACTCTTGAAATCTCGGAAAACTACGTGGAAATAGATTTTTGACAAAATAGATGAAAGTTTGCAAATGGGAAATCGAGTTTTGACAAGGCAGATGGGCCTTGGACAAAAGCAATGGAATTTGACTAAGGCTGGTCAATGCTGTGACAAGTAGAAATGGATTTCTGACATCGCAGATGAAAGTTTGCGAATGGGAAATAGATTTCTGACAAGGCAGATGAAGGTAAGACATTAGGAAATGGAGTTTTGACAAGGCAGATGAATGTTGGACAAAGCCAATGGAGTTTTGACCCAAGATGGTCAAAGATGTGACAAGTGGAAATGGAAAATGGATTTCTGACAAGGCAGATGCAAGTTTGAAAATGGTAAATGGGGTTTTCACAAAGTAAATGAATGTTGGATAAAGGCAATTCAATTTTGGCCAAAACTTTCCAAGCAGTTTCTGATGGAAAACCTTGTCCAAGAAATCTTTCAACCTATCCCTTTCCTGGTATTTAATGCCTCGATGAAGATAACGAAGAGATACTTCAGCAAGCTCTTGACGTAGCGGGAGGCGAACATGGAATACTGCTGCAGGAAGTCCAAGCGAACGTTATCAGCGTGCAGGTGGATGGGATGACGACGCTCGCTCCCAGCTATCCCATCGCCAGCCAATTCCTCTTCCTCACTTTCTCGTGATCCATCAGAATCCCGAACCTCTCTAACTCCATGTCGATCTCCGCGACGGCCGACACCATCTTCATCATCGGCTTACGCATCACGTAGGCCATCAGCAACGTCGCGATCTGCTGGATGAGAATCAACACGCTGACGACGAGGATCATGAGGCGCGGGATCACCACGTAGATAATCTTGTCCCTCAGCATCGCGAAGCTGGTGTAGACCGAGAGAAAGAGGTACAAGGCGAAGAAGGAGTAGGTAAAGCCGTGCGTGGAGCTGACGTGGATTTGGGAGTTTTATTTCTTGGCTTGGAGCGGAAGCAGCCCCAGTAGGCGGCAGATTACGTAAGTGGGAGCAATTAAGATGTAGAGCTTGGTTAGGTGGTCTTGTTACATTTTAGAACTTTCGGGATTTGAGTGGTCTTTCGCACGTCGGTTATTACTGAACTAGTCTAGATTGCAAATCCAATATTTACACGAACAAACGATTATCGTTAACTTGATTAACTTGCATTTAGTGATGACAATGTTGTCTTATCTAGATTACACCAATGCAGTATCGTCCCTCTGGTCTAATCTAGTTTGTTTAGTTTAATATGTACTAGACTGTAGGTACTTCGCCTTCTCTCTGTTTATGTATAAACAGAGAGAAGGTCATTTATTAAAATCCTATGTTGACCAGAACCTAACCTAACCGAACCTACCCACTAAAACCCCTCCTACCCTGCTATGACCCCCCGGTTCCGTTTTCCACATTATTCTCAGGTAGTCGCCGGCTCTTTCTCTGTTGTTCTTTCATATCCTTTCTTTAGCTCCTGCTTTTTCGTCTGTTTCTTTTTGTTTCATGATTTTTCCCATGAATATTTTCGTTGCTTCCCAGTTTTCTTGTCTATCAAACATTTTTTGGACAAGTTTTTCGCTATTTATTTCTCCTAGTTCCGTTCTTTCTCTTTCGAAACGTGGGCATTTAAACAATGTATGGTCTGCTGTGTCTGCTTCTCTGTCGTACATGCATACATGCAGGTGTCTTTTATTGTTTCTCTTCAGGCCTGCCATGAAGCAACCGTGTCCTGTGAAGAGTTGCGTCATGTAATATGTTATATTACCGTGTTTTCTTGTGCACTGAACTTTGTCTTGGAGACTATTCCAGCTAATTTGCCATGCTACAAGGGTGTTTTTGCGCTCCTCTTGCATTATCACTGTTTTGTGTGCTTTTATTTCTTGTGGAACTTGTATTTGGATCGCTGTGATTTGTTTTTCTATCTGCAATCTTTCTCCTTGATCAGGAGTTCTATTGGTATAACTCCCGCACATCCCGTCAGTGCCAGTACTCTTCTTTTGATGTAGCTTGGACCACCAAGGTTTGCTAGTACTGCTGAAAGTGCTTTTGTAGCTGTGTCTTTGTAGCTTTGTCTATTACATACTCCATATCGTCGGTACCACGGCAAAACCGTCTATATCGCATTTTTTAAATTTTTGAGTTAATAATTTTTTTTAGGTTATCGATGATGTACTATAAGATGGCAAAACCGTCTATATACTGTTGTATTTATTTAAGCGGTTCCAGCATATTAGATAATGATAGTCACTTTTCGTGTTATGGCAAAACCGTCTATATTACCTTAGACGGTTTTGCCCAATTTAGGAAATGTTGTCATGTTATGTTATATAGCACAAGGCAAAACCGTCTATATTCAAATTATGATATTTCTCGACTTGAGCGCATTCGATTTAAAATTGCAAATCTGCTCAGATTTCAATTACCCTTTGATTGAGGTTTGTTAAGTTTTTGTTAAGAAATTTAGCTTTAAGAATTTGGTTGTTTTAATTTTGTTAGGTTGGCGCGTTGCGGTGTTTACTAAATTGACAGATTTCTAAACGGATAATATTTTATTTAAGTTCTAACATGGACACAAGCAATTCTTCAGAAGATGAATCTGTTCCAATCTTACGTATGGCAGGAAAACCCCAATTATCCTCGCCTGTCCGGAAGCAGCGCTGCATTCGAATCGACAGCTATGAGGATTATGTACCGTCTGATGCTGATAATACGCCGGCTACTCCCAACGTTCCCACAACCAATGTTGATCGTGTGATGAACCTAATTCTGTAAGCAAAATAGAACTATATTTATGTAATATATAAATCTAATTTTTTCCAGAGTGATGAAGGACCAATTGCAATAAATCTTACATAGGCCAGACAAAACAACATTTAAAAGACAGAACACGCCAACATAAGTCAGATTCTAACAATGTTCATTTAAATCCCGATAAAACCGCTTTAACAACTCATATTTTCCAATCTGGTCATCATTTTGATTTTGATAATATCTCAATATTAGACATTGGAAAACATTTCTACAAACGCAACATTAGCGAAATGATTTTCATTAAAAAACACAATACAGAAAATTATAGAGAAGATGTCAACGGCCTAAGTAAGATTTATTGCAATTTAATTATAAAAGTTTAAACTGTTTTCTAGTTTATATTTGACTAAATTAATTTTAATTCATTATTTAATCAAACAATTTCCCACCATAAAATAAATTCAAATTTTAATTTCCTATTCACAAAATTTATACGCACTCCGACAAACAATTTGAGTTTTTTGGTCTTGTTTTTTAAGTTAATTTTTGGACTTTTACGATAAAACGCCAAATTAATCACAATTTATTTCATTTCATGCTTTTTTATATGTAATTGATTTCATTTTAACTTCAATTTATTTATTTTGTTTATTTTCATTTACTATTATAGTAATGTCGGGGAAACCAATTACTAACAAAAAAAAAAAATTAATATAAATTTCAAATTTTTAAAAAATGTCAAAATCATAGTTGTCACCTAGTTTTTAAAAATTAGGTGACAACAAATAGTTTTTAATTTATCCTATTACAAAATCTTTTATCTAATCATATAAAAAAAATAATAATTATTATTATTGTAAATTGTTGTAATTTTTATATACGTATTTAAGAATTTTTATAATTATGTTATTTTGTATTTTGTAATTTTGTTTTTTCTTTTGTAGCCTTGAGAAAGACTGAATACAGGTCGAAACGTTGGCATAATTTTAATAAAAATACTTAAAAAAAATTTGTCCAAACACCTGAGTCAAAATACAATAAAAATGTGTACGATTCGAAAAAATTGACATTGATTAAATACGCCCATGATAATGAAAATTGGAAGGTAATTCTTCAAAGCAAACATTTTCATAATAAAAATGCATCTAAAACCATTCAGATTATCTCTGCTGGATCCCGCAAAAAAAGAGGATGACCGGAAATGTTGTTTTAAACAACTTTACGAAAAACAACTACCGATCTCGAAGGCGAAGAAAACCGATTTGGTTGCACTTTGCACGGCGCGACAAATTCCGCCTGAATATCACTTGTGGTTTCAGTGAGCGTTCATAAATTTATTGATAATTCACAGGGGTTTTTGAAAACCGAATCATGTTTCAGGTTTTTGCCAGCGGTCGATCAGATTGAAAATTCAGACCAAGAATGAAGAAATTTTACAATATTTTACTTCATTAATCATCTTTGAATAATTCAAATTATTTTGATCAATCAACTATTTGACGTTTACCTTCCAAATAAATTTTGACTTGAGCATTTTTTATTTATTGAAACTTGGTGTCAAAACCATTTATATCACCAACAGTCATATCAACCTATTTGAGTCAAAACCGTCTATATCCAATTTGGGGGCAATCCTCTTAAAATATATAGTTAATCATTTCATTTACAGTAGAAATCATCAAAAGACTTAATGCATCATCCCATAAAAAAGTTTTGACATTATAACCCTAGAATTTAAATTATCGGGATCTTTTCAACTTCAAACTTCTTTCAAATCTCAATAGTAGAAAAATGTGATCTAGATGGTTTTGCCGTGGTACCGAAGATATGTTTTCCGAAAGTCACTCCGTCGTCAAGGACTACACCTAGATACTTGCATTCGTTCGTTCGTTTGATTTCATGGTCTCCAAATTTGACTTTTATTTCTATACGTTTCTTGTAGCTATTCGAGAAAACGACTGCTGGGGTTTTTTTCAGGTGCGACTTCTAGGTTGTTTGTTTCCATCCATTTCCTTATGCATTTCAGAGTACGTTCGGCTTTTCTTATAATATTTGCGGTTGTTTCACCTTATATGCATGCGCATAAATCGTATGCAAACGCATACTGTTTAATCTGGTCCGCCTGGGGCAGTTCGAATACGTCGTCATATAAAATATTCCACGGGGTGGGGCCTAGGACCGATCCCTGTGGGACGTCGGCGCTTACCGTTATTGTAAGTTTCTTTTCTATTACTATTTGTCTTTCGAAGTAACATCTAATTGTATCTATTAAGTATGAGTCGATTCCTCGGTTTATTAGTTTGTTTATTGGTATTTTACACGAGGCGTTGTTAAATGCATTTTTGATATCGACAAAGACAGCACACAACAAGAGTTGTTTTTTCTTCCTCTTCCTCTTCCTCTTTCGATGAACTGTTTTACACGTTTAATGCCGATGATTGTGGAGCGTCCTTTTCGGAATCCGTATTGTTTTTCGTTTAGTCCTCCTTTTTCTTCAAGGTTCATTTTGAGTCTCTCGTTTATTACGGTTTCGAACAGCTTCACGATTACATCTAGTAGACATATTGGGCGGTATTTTAGTTTGTCATCCGCACTTTTCTTTGGTTTTGGTATGAGCACAAGTTTTGCTCTCTTCCAATGTGTTGGGAAAACTCTGTCTTGTAGACACTTGTTAAGTATCTGAATGATCTCATTCTTGAATTGCTGAGCTATAGTTTTAACCACAAAGGAATTCCTTCGGGTCCAGGTGATTTCTTTCTCTATATGAGGTGTATTGTATTATTCATCTCGTCTTCTGTTATGTCCATGTTATTTTCGGTGTTAACTGTGGCCCTGAAAAGGACTCGGTTAATGTTTCTGGTGTGAAAGGATCAGCCGTCAGATAATTTTTATTAATTCTCTGCCGTTGGTCAGGGTACGTTCGATATCTTTTTTATCGTTGATCCTCTCGATGCTCACCTCGTATCGGGGAGGCTACTTCCATGTACCCCTATATATAGAAGACCTGGATCTAAGAAGAGACAGCCGTAAAGCATGAAGACTTGACTCGATTGATAACGGTTGATCTAATCTACGGCTGATACGGTCTTATGTGAATGTCGCGTTCTTTTAGTATAGATACATTAGTTCTATGCGCTGTCCAAGGGATCCTTAGTAGCCTTCTCCACGTCCACATCTCGAAAGCCTCTATTTTCTGCGGATCTACTGCTTTCAGAGTCAATCTAAGACACAAGACTAGATAGTCTAAGCAATGAACGAAACAAAGACCTCTGCACATTAGAATATCACTCCCAACCAAATAGCAGATCAGCTTTTGAAGAACGGGAAGCCCATCCACAAACACAAAGTGCCCAGACTTCAAAGAGAAATTCCAGAGGAAAGTAACGATCTTACAATACCACTCAGATTGGAAGAACTGGAGAAGGCTATCAAACAGACTAAAAATGGAAAATCAGCCGGCTTGAATGACATTCGGACAGAACAAATTAAGCATTTAGGCGTAAAAACAAAGGAATGGATACTCTAGCTCTTCAATAACCACATGGAGAATTATCAAATCCCAAAGATATGGCGGAAGAGCCGTGTGATAGCTCTGCTTAAACCTGGCAAAGAAGGGAACAACCAGAAGAACTTCAAACCAGTTACACTTCTGTGTCACGTCTACAAACTACTAGAAAGAATGATTCTGAATCCTCTTCTACCCGAAATTGATCCTCTGCTCATACCCGAACAAGCTGGATTTCGTCCCGGCAAAAGCTGTACTGTACAGTTGCTGAACCTTACGCAGTTCATAGAAGATGGTTTCGAAGCAGTTAAGGTAACTGGAGTGGCATTAGTTGATTTATCGGCAGCCTACGACACTGTTAACCATCAGCTCTTGCTTCCTAAAGTCTACACGTTGACTAAGAACTTCAGCCTAACAAGGTTCATTGCTACTCTCCCGCAGAATCGGACGTATTTTGTGGACTTCCAAGGGCAACGTATCCGACGGAGACTACAGTAGAATGACCTACCCCAAGGAAGTATTCTCGCTCCATTTCTGTTCAATGTGTATACAAATGACCAGACCAGAGCTTCCAACACCAGGCGCTTATTGAACGGCGACTATCTCGCTCTTGCTGCACAGTGAAGAATTTGAATCAGTGGAGAATAACCTCACGAGTGCCCAAGGGTCTGTCCAAATACTATTTCGCTAACCAACTAAAAACAAATCCCTCCAAGACACAAGCATGTGCCTTTCACTTGAGAAACAGGGAAGCCTTTCGTGAATTCAAGTTAGTATTCACAGAAGTAGCAAAAGAAGCAAAATTTCTGGGAGTGACATTGGATAGAGCTCTTATCTACAAGAAACTCTGTCTGGACACCAAGTCAAGTTTCCACCTGGAATAATCTTCCGAGAAAACTGTCTGGTTCAAAATGAGGTAGTCAACCTGACACCATTCGAATAAATTCAATGGCACTGTACTATTCCGTTGCAGAGTACGCCTGTCCGGTTTGTTAAAACTCAATTCATGCTAAACAGGTGGACGTAGCTCTCAATGAAACATCTAGAACTATAACTGGATGCTTAAGACCAACACAAACTGAGTGCCTTTAGCAACTTTCAGGAACAGCACCACCCTCTATTCGACGAGAAATAGCTGTAAACAAGGAAAGGAAGAAAGCTGAGCAGGAAGCAACCCATCCTACATGGACATGGACTACATGCTCATAGGCTGAAGTCTAGGAAGGGTTTTCTAAGAACATCCAAATAATTGAAGACTACAAGCGAAAAAGCCAAGCTAAAATTATGGAAAGCAAAGGAATATCTTCCCCTGGGCTGGCAAAGGAACGTCAAAACTTTACCTCCTGGTCATGATCAAGGATGGTTAACATGGAAATCCTTGAATAGATTAAGATCAGGAGTGGGCAGATCTAAGACCAATCTTGCAAAGTGGAGTTACATTAAAGAAGATAGCATGTGGAGAAAGCCAGACTGTGAAACATATGCTTTGGTGTAGACTGTGTCTGATCTGCTGCACAGAAGTTGAATTTAATGGAGCTTCACAGAATACAGTGGAAGTGGCCAAGTTTGGTTCAAATATTATATAATGTTTGTAGTAATAGTATTTTGATTTGATTCTAATTCATTTGGTAATCCCTCGACCAATTCATTTTTACACATCGTCTCTAAATAATTAAAGTTAACATATTCTATGATATTTTTCTTTTAAAGTCATATTATCATCACTTTTCACTGCTACATTGAATTCTTTAATATCAATCATACTATACATTTTATATAAAGCTCTTTCTTTAACAGCAATTCCTATCAAAATATTTCTTTCATTATAAATTTTAGATGTACTACCTACTGAAACAATTTTATTTTTATCTGTAACTATTGCAAAACTAATCAAATTTCGATCCATATCTTTTACATAAAATACATTTAATATATTAACTTACTTCTTCCTATTATGAAAAATAAAATAACATTTCCTATTTCCAATTTTTGTCGCTTTTAAGATTCTACCATCTCCTATTTGTACATCAACAGGTATTTCTAAATCAACATAGTCATTATAATATGAATCATTATTAGTTATATGGTCAGTACACCCGCTATCTAATACCCAATCAATTCTATTATCATTTACAACATTTTCTACAGTATCTATTTAATTCAGGTACAAACTTAAATTATTTTCACGATTACGCCCATGATACCTCACGTCTCGTTGCCGTTCGCCGTCATTTTGTTGCCGCCAACTGCTGCCTCGTCCTCCATGAAACCCATTATATCGGCTGACTCCATAACTCCGGTCTCCATATCCTCTGGTCCTGTTGCCATGGTACTGCTGGAACTGGTACTGTGCTGGACGCCCTGCTTCCAATCACTGTGCCTCTGAACTACTGCAACTTCTTCCGGTACTTCCTCTTGGACCCATGTTTCTACAATTAATCTTAAAATGTCCAGGTTTTCCACATACAAAATATGTCTTCCTCAGAAATTTCTTTTCTACCTTAAATGCGCTTGATTTATTTTGATTACAGTTATTACCTCCCTTATCTCTTAATTCCCACATTTGGATTTTATTTTTGACAAATTCACACGTTTGATCTCATTCTTTTACGGCATCTATTAAATCTTCAATATAACTTAATGAGTCTGGTAGTGTACGTAACAAATAATTTAATTTTTCTTTTTCACTTACATTTGCTCCAGAATTTTTCAGCTCATTTATTATTTTTTCAAAATCTGTAAAGAATGTACTGAAATCATCATAATCTTATAACTTTATCTTTTCTAATCTGTTTCTCACACATATCTGAAAAGCTGTAGATCCTTCTAAATATATTTGATCAAACTGCCTCATTATACCAAATGCCGATTCTTCTTCGCCAACAAATTCTATTTGTTCATTTGAGATACTGCTATATATGTAATTCATTGCTTATAGATTATTATCAATACATGTTTCCGGTTTATCTGTTTCATTTTGTAATCTCATTGTAACATCGCATTTTTTCCATTTAAAAAATAATAGGATTCGTTTTTTCCAAATACTGTAATTTTTTCCATTAAACATGTGTATTTTAATTTCATCCGCCATTTTAAATTAAAATTTATTTTTTTCTACGTATCACGTTTTTTGTTTTATGTTCTAATCTTCAAGCGAGTTTTTTTAATTGAAACCATGGTCAGCTACCATGTTAAAATATATCGGAAGACCCGGTTGCAGTACTTAATGTATATTTATTAACTTACTATTTACAATTACATACTAATAACTAAATGAGAACTTCTTCTATATAATCAATAATTAACTTCTCGCTTGAACTTCTTTCTTTGGCAGGCGACATGCGACGACTCTATCTTCCTGCTCGCGCACACAGTTTTTAGTTACCCCACTCTCTGTCTTCGATGCAGTACCGTACTAGGAAATTTACACATATTCCAACAACACAGCTTCGACCTGTCGGGTCCGTCACAGTTCTTAGCCAGATGGTCGTAGGACCAGCATTTGTGGCAGCGATCAATGTTAATCCTTCTCTCTAGAGGGCACCGCACTATTCCTACTTTTAGGTGTGGCTCTTCCAGCAATTTGTCCGCCTCCTCCTTGCTTACCACAAGCGTATCAGCTTGGGTATGATTTGCGTTAGGTCGCAAGTCGCTTAACTTTATCGTTTTGTTATGTGTGTCCCCAATTTTATATCTGATCGCTGCTAGGACCTCTTCGTTATCATCTGTTTCGTCCAGGCCTCTTATGTGTAAAGTTTCGGTTTCTGCTTTTTCGCCCGCCCGTCTTACTTTAGTACCATCGTGGAATGCACCTGTGAGGGCTTGCCCCAGTTCCTCTATCGCCTTTACGTCTGGGTCCGCGGTGATTAGGACGAGCTTCTTATCGACCGTATTGTATGTACCGTGTATCTTTCCGGCTATGATTCGCTTAACGTCTCTTAGCGCACTTAAGAAGTCTCTGTTCTTGTCTTCTACAATGAGGGCCGCGGTGTTGCGCGGTTTCGGTTTTTAGCCAGTGTTAGACTCTTTATCCTTGCTTTCTTTCTGCTCTGACGCTTCTCTCTTGAGAGTTTGTTGGGTTGTGTAGATTCTATTTTTTGGTCCGCTTTGTTGAAAATGCCCTCGACCATTTTCCTTAATCGTTGGGGGCTCATGGCGTTTACGTGGTGCATAGTAATTAAATTATGCTTTGCTGTTTTCTCTTTAATCTTTTTAAATTTTTGCCAGAGGTCCTCGCCTGTACCGTCGTGCACAACTTTAATTACTTTTCTTTTTTCCTTTTTGCTCCTCTAGCCCTTTAGATGTAATTCTGTTGGTTTGTTCCGGAACTTCGAAGTCCTATTCGGCTTCTAAGAGTTCCGGGAACCTTTGTAGGAACTGCTTTTGGATGCTTTTCTCCATTTTCTTGTCTTCAGGTTCTAAATGCACTACTTTTACAATGCTGTCACTCGACTCCAACGGGTTCCCTACATGTAGCTCGGTGTTTGCGTATACTTCTTCAGTCCAGTTCTTTTTTCTACCACTTTACACTCGTTTAAGGTGGCTATTTGTGGCAAGGAAGACATGGTATTTCCTTGGTTTACCGGGTTATCCTTTGCCAGGGCTCCTCGAGGTCCCTGATCTGACTCCCCGCCGTTTTGATGCGGTCCTCGTACTCTGCCCGTAACTCCTTCAGTAGCACTTAAAAACGTCTGATCCCTCCGTACTAGTTTGTGAGCTGAATGTACTTGCTCCCTTGTGCTCAAGGTATTTTTCTTCTACCTGGATATCGTCATAGTATGTGGAAACCTCGATTTTTTCCCAACGGTGAGCTTCAAACCACTCCCGTGCCGAATCCCTGCTTATCTTCTCCATTTGCCGTCTCAGCTTCCCTGTCGCAGTCTTTATTATCCTTTTTGTATTTGGGTTGTCCTCGACTAGCTTTGTAAGCTGCGTTATATATAGGTTGGTCATTGCGTGAACTGATTCATTACTGTTGAAGGCAGTAGGGCACCCTTTTCTTTTGATAGGCTCGATGGAGTCCCTGTCCGTGGCTTCAATTGACGTGTCCGCCACTTTACGTTTTTTCAACATCGATTCGTCTAACGATCTGCACCTCTGTCGTCCACCTGTGGTGCTTATTCTGCTATGCGGCAAACGTGGGGCATCTGCCCCTATCGTGCCGAAAACCGCAAGTCTCGTCTGCTTGTTCGCGTCTTGTGGCAGGCCGCTGTTGCACGAGCGTCCTTCCATTGTCGATTGTTTGCTCCCCCCAGAATCCGAGAAGTTGCCAGAGGTAAACTCAGAGTGGGATTGTGGACCACTGGTCCTACAGACCTGGGGTATTGTGTTGTATACATTCGACATTTTATAGTTTATAGGCTAACCCAACTAGACCCACTGAGTCTAGTGAACTTTTTTTGTTGAAAAGGTTTCTCCTCTCTGTGTTGTGGATTAACTTGGCTACCTTCCTCACCTTTGACCTACCAGCAAGGGTGGCCCTACCGGGAGCATACGCTCCCGCTGTTATCGCTTTTAGGATCCTTGGAAGTACTGAGCCCTCTCACTGCGGCAAGGTGTTAATCCCCGAGAGGAAACCTAACCTTACCTTTTTATGGTTTGCGGGAAGCTCTACCAGCCTGTGTGTGAGGCTCGCACTCACCACGGTACGCCACCCCGGTATCGCTTGATGCTATCCTTCAGGGTGGGTAGCCCGGACAGTTGTTTTACCGCCCTAGTTAATCTATTTATCTTTGGCTTTCTCTCGTGATTCGCTCTTCTGCCGAGACCTTTCTTCTTCTTCCCTCCGTGTAATTATTTCATGGATTATACCCTGTATTCTATCCCAGTTTTCTTCGAACACCAGCATTTTATTTACCAGCTCGCTTTCCTCTTTAATTTCTGGTAAGTCTCTACGTTCTTTTCCCCAGCGCTTGCATTGGAGGATCGTATGTGCGACGTTGTTTTCAGCTCCACAGTACTCACAAAGGATGTCCGTTGCTTTTCCGATTTTGTATAAATAATTTCGAAAGCAGCCGTGGCTGCTAAGTACTTGAGTCACGTGGTAGCCTATCTCGCCATGTGTCCTTGTGGGCCATTTATAGATATGTGAAATAATGCGCCTTGTCCATGTTCCTGTTTTTTGAGTTATCCCATTGATTTTGCCAGGTTTCGTACGTCAGGTCCGTAGCAGCTTTTTTGATGTCTTATTTTGACATATTGCCTTGGCGTTTCATCGTGTTTTTTCTCTGAGACACTAGCACCTCTATGGGTGGTATTTAGGGTTTTTTAAAATCCGCACTTTTTAAAAACCGCGGTTTGCGGTTTTTGAAAATTAAAAACCGCGGTTTGCGGTTTTTGAAAATTAAAAACCGCGGTTTCGGTTTCGGGTTCAGTTTTTAAAAACGTTTGGTAGTTGTGCCTGATATTTAAACGAGATCTAAGTTTTGTACAAAAGTAGCCGCTAAGGGAAAATGATCTTTCGGAGTAGGTAGATGTAGCTTTAATTGTAGAGAGTACTTGAAGCAAAATATTTAATATTTTTGTTCTCTCAGAAGTTCTTTTATATTTAGCAAACTCCTTTTTCATAGAATTAGGATAGCGATTTGTTTGCATTTATGTATTTTTATTTAATTTTTCTTAAATAGCTTTTTGTACTTCGTCTTGCAAGGAATAATTTGGATTGGTCACTTCTTCTAATTCTTCTGAATTTGCCGAACATTCATCCTCGACTTCAACCTTATTGCTGTCTGGATAAAGTTGTTCAAAAAGATTTTTCCGCCAATATTAAAACTGACTTTGTTGGAACTTTCGAAGGATCTAGTAAGCATCTAGCCAATTCTGATAATTCCAAAGTTTCACGGGTCGTCAAACGTTCCATGATATTTTCCATTGAAGCTTTGCTTATATCAGAACAAATTAATTTTATTTTATCTGTACTGCTGGAGCTGATTTCTACTTTAGATGATTTCTTGTAGAAAGTGTCGCACACAGCGAGATGAATTGTATGCTTATTGGAAATTTTTCATCAGGACAATCTGTACCACTTTTTTATTTACCCGGGCATCGTGATGTGTAGTATCTTTCTGCTTGATAAAAATCTAAATCAGTCTAAAAAACCTAATATAGTCGGGTATTATCTGAACTAGTCTGATCTAGCCCGTTCTTATCTGATATAGTCTGGTATTATCTAATATTGTCTGGTTTTATCTGATCTAGTCCGGCCTAGTCTGGTATTATCTGATATAGTCCGGCCTACTCTGGTATTCTCTGATCTAGTCCAACCTAGTCTAGTATTATCTGATCTAGTCCGACCAAGTCTAGTCTTCTGCAATCAACTGCACAAGATACTTTCTTTCTCAATACCCGCTGATGTTTGCGTGATTGGTGAAAGTAACATTAATAACGCGACTCCAAAGAAGAGGATCTTAAATTCTGAAGATATCACCCTCCACCTCAAAGAGGACAAAATTAAATCAGCTGGCCACTCCAACCAATCATTGGGAAATATGTAATCAGCAATTCCAAATCAAAGCCAAGTATGCAGGACACCAGAGAACGCAGAAGCATGTGCAAACAGCAGTTAAGCCGTTTCAACAAGATGTAACCGAAGTATGTTCCAGTTTCAAGGAAAGGATGGCAAGTTATAGAATTAATGGTTCAGTGATAAATATAAATTATAGATAGCTATTATGATGAAATCTCATAATTGAAGTATTAAATTTAACATTGACCTCTTTAGTATTTACATTATTAAGAAAAACCCCGTGGGTGATTAAAAATCATTTATTACAAAATATTGCAAAATAACACCTACCATGTGTAACTTTGTCGAAATTTACGATAGTATGTGTCACACAATTAAAACGAAATGTAGCGAGTTTCAGGTAAAAGATTCTGGTTGGGCACTAAGGAAGATTTCCCATTTAAAAATTGATATAATACGTATACATGGATCATCATTTATTGAACTTTCAAAACAAATTAGGTATAAACTAGTACATTTGGACCGAATCTTCTGGAATGGATTAGTTATTGTGGATGGAAGAGTTGAAAAGAATAGAATAGTTTGCTAAAGGTGCAATAATTGATGAGGGTGAAATTGTATAATGAATTTCGACACTGCTGTCGCTTTCAGCGCCATAAGAAATATGTAGAATGTGAAGTTGTACATGAAACAGTAAGCAGAATTGCATGATCCGCGATTCTTGAGGCGCTTTAAACATCAACTTAGATTGTACCTGTGTGTGAAAAATAAGGGGATTTGCAATATGTACAGCTCCTGCTGCACAAAATATTTGCTAATAATTGAGTCGCCTCAAATGAATGCAGATGTAAAATTAGTTATCAAGGCTTACAATATGGACCAAAAAATATCAGCTGTGACGTATAAGTTACTAAAAATATCACTCACAATTTTATAATCTTTAATTTAATTAAGTGACAATGATGTTGTCAACTTTGACGTTCAACATTACCAACATATATTTCTTTTATTAAGTTGGTAACTTGTGTTGTTAAGTTACCAACATACTCGAACATAATCTCACCAACTATTTGTGGAATTGATGTTGTTGTCAAGTTTGTCAGATAACATAACCAAGTCAAAAACGTCAACTAAGACTTTTTCGACCAAGTTGTAACCCTTGAAAGCTTAACGGCACTTCATCATATATAGTAACCTGATTTTATGAAGGTTGGCAACTAAAAGTCTTGATTTCCTATATCACTCCTCCAACTATACACTTAACCGCAAAATGAACGCACGTCAAAATTAACATACATTTTGAAAAACATATTAAAAATATAACACATAAACCGAATTATTTCGATAATAATAATAAATTTGACTTAAATAATTGTAAAGAAAAAACGAAAACAAAAAAATATGGTTTATTTGACAAGTCAATGCTAGTTAATTATCGTCCCATTTCTCTCCTTTCAAGTGTGGCTAAGATTGCGGAGAAGTGTGTCAAAGCTAGATTGGTTGATTTCTTAAATAGATATAAAGTTATTTCTTAGAATCAGTTTGGATTTCGAAATGATAAAAATACAACAGATGCAATTTTTAATGTAGCTCGATCAATTATAGATTATCTAGATCAGGGGTCTCCAAACTTTCCAGTCTTAGGGCCATACTGATTACTCCAGTAAGTTCCGAGGGCCAAAACCATATTATCATTGTTGCCGGTGGTAAAAAGTGAAATAGTCCACTGATGAAAAAAAAGTCCGAAAAAGTACGCAACGTTTAAAAAAGGCTGCAAATCGGACCAAAGTCCGCAAAACGGCAACACTGCATATTATTAATTTTCCTGTCATTATCTGTAATTTCTAGATTAGTCGTAGAGTACGAGCCATGAGGAGTAAAGTGACACGACATCTGGTGGACACAGGCGGAAATAGGTAGTACCTTATATCGCTAACAGATGGCACTAATAGCACGTACAGAATAATCTTGTTGGTTCGAGAAAGTTCTGGTGTCTTCCACTCACTTCTAGATGTCAGTAATTGGAATATATAAGAAGGCGCAACCACAAGTCAGTTCCTATGACACTGTTGTGAAATAAAATAGTGCGTACCTCCTTAAAACGTGTTTGTGCGTGTTTTAGTTCAAGACATCTTTGTAACAATATTTTGATTTGAATTGTTGCTTTTGTGTGCGATTTAGTAGTATGGAAAAGAAGCGAAAAATTGATAGTGAATGCAGAAAATTCAAAGATCAGTGGAACATTCAGTATTTCGTAATTGAGTCCAGTAACAAGGCGCTATGTTTGATTTGCAATGAAAGCATAGCCGTTCTGAAGGAATATAACATTAAACGTCATTATGAAACAAAACATTTTCCAAATTACTCAAAATATATAGGAAGTTTTTGGAAAGAAAAATTCGAAGCTATGAAGCGCGGATTGAAATCGCAGCAATCTTCATTTACAAAACTCAAAACTGAACAAGAGGCTGCAACTCGTGCCAGCTTTCGTGTGGCTCTTGAAATTGCAAAACTTGCAAAACCATTCACCGATGGAGAAATGATCAAAGAATGCATAATTGCAGTAGTCGAAGAAATGTGCCCTCAAAAGGTAAATTTATTAAAAACTGTCAGTATGTTAGCAAACACTGTGGCTCAAAGGGTAGAAAACATCGCTGAAAATATATCCTCTAAACTGTTCGACAAAAATGGACATGTTGAGTGGTTTTCTTTGGCCTTGGATGAGTCAACGGATGTGTCAGATACTGCTCAGGTGTTGATTTATATTCGAGGAGTAGATAAAAGTTATGAAGTGCATGAAGAACTTCTTGATATGTATAGTATTCATGGCACAACTACTGGTACAGATATTTTTAAAGGAGTTGAAATGGCAAAATCAAAACTCCTTTAAAAATATCTGTACCAGTAGTTGTGCCATGAATACTATACATATCAAGTAGTTCTTCATGCACTTCATAGCTTTTATCTACTCCTCGAATATAAATCAACACCTGAGCAGTATCTGACACATCCGTTGACCCATCCAAGGCCAAGGAAAACCACTCAACATGTTCATTTTTGTCGAACAGTTGAGAGGATATATTTTCAGAGATGTTTTCTACCCTTCGAGCCACAGTGTTTTTAATAAATTTACCTTTTCAGGGCACATTCCTTCGGCTACTGTGATTATGTATTCTTTGATCATTTCTCCATCGGTGAATGGTTTTCCACGTTTTGCAATTTCAAGAGCCACACGAAAGCTGGCACGAGTAGCAGCCTCTTGTTCAGTTTTGAGTTTTGTAAATGAAGATTGCTGCGATTTCAATCCGCGCTTCATAGCTTCGAATTTTTCTGTTCGCAAACTTCCTGTATATTTTGAGTAATTTTGAAATGTTTTGATTTTCTGTCAAATTTCAAAAGAACCTTCGATGGAAAAACTTTAAATGTATTACAACTGATGGAGGCAAAAACATGAGTGGGAAAGATAAAGGAGTGGTCGCTCTTGTGTTAAAGGCTGAAAATGACGGTGGTTCAAAACCATTAGTCTTACATTGTATCATTCATCAACAGTCTTTTTGCGGAAAATGTTTGGATATGTCTGAAGTTCTGAAACCAGTCATATCAACTGTTAATTTTATCAGATCTTTTGGGCTGAATCACCGACAATTCCGACCATTTATTGAAGGGATTGGAGAAAATGACTTAACTTATCATACTGCCGTACGTTGGCTTAGTTGTGGGAAAGTCCTTCAGCGCTTTTTTGAACTTCGAGCAGTGATCGAAATTTTTTTGAATGAAAAGCATCGCCGTCTTACTGAATTACAAAACAACGAATGGCTGTGGAAGTTAGCATTCTATGTTGATTTGACAAAACATGTGAACGAACTGAATTTGAGATTGCAAGGAGAAAACCAGCATCTTCCTGATTTATACACTAATATCAAATCATTAGTGTATAAATCACAACCACGAAGTAAATGTTTTTCACATTTTAAAACATTTGAAATATTCAGCCACACCACTGAGACTGAGTTTCCTATCGATTTTGCAATCGAAACTTTGAGTGCTTTGAAAATAAATTTTGATACTTGTTTCTCGGACTTTGATGCCATTGCGAATCAAATTAAGATTTTTCAGAATCCTTTTGATACTGACATTGAAACCCTAGCCCCGGAACTTCAAATGGAAATGATTGATCTACAGTGCAGTGATATAATTAAGAACAAATATCAAAACTCATCTTTGTTGGAATTTTATAAGAGTCTTCCACTGACACAATTTGATAATTTGCATAAATTTGCTCGTGGGCTGTTTTCTGTTTTTGGTACTACTTATTTGTGTGAGAAGACCTTCTCCAAAATGAAGTACACAAAAATGTTTACAGATCTAAATTAACTGATGAGCATCTTAAATCTCTTTTAATAATTGGTACAAGTAAAATTAGTCCACAACTACAAACTATTGTCAGTGGAAAATCTCAATTACATAAATCTCATTAGTATTTCATATGTCATTATGCTTGTTATAAGTTATGTTTTTATTTAAAATGTATAAAATGTTAGTTGGATTCATTTCAATAATTTGTTAGTTATTATATACTGAAGTTAAATTTTCTGCATATTATACATGTCTTTACTCATTACAATTCTGTGTTTCTTTATCCAACTTATTCCAAAAACAATAACAATAAGCCTACAACAATGTTATGAGTATATCAATGTAGATGTCATATTAATAATTATTCAACATAAAATTAGAATACTTAAGTAAACTAAATTTAATTTGCTATAAAAAAATTTGTTCTCTAAAAGTAGTTTTGAAGTATGCTAGCTCTCCGCGGGCCGGACAAAATCTGTCCGCTGGCCGGATGTGGCCCTCGGGCCGTAGTTTCGGGTTTTCGGTTCTCGGGTCTTCCTAGATTTGGAAAATGCCTTTGACACAGTTTACCATGATTTGATACTACGGAAAATGAAGAGAATTGGGATAAGAGTTATTACAGAAAAAAATTTCGAATCCTAATTGAATGGACGAACTCACGTAGTTAAAATTGGGGAAACGAACAGTGATGCCTTGACTATGAAAGGATGTGTGCCATAAGGATCAGTTCCTGGGCCTGTTTTATTTTTAATATATATTAATAACTTATTAAATTTTATTATTACAAATTGTACGTTATATTTGCCTTTGCTGATGACACAGTAGCTATTTTTTCAGGTTCCTCTTGGAATGAAGCTTTTGATAATGCATTAGCGTGAATGAAAAGTATAAAAATTTGGCTTGATTCAAACTTACTTAGTCTTAACATGAGTAAGACTATGGCACTTTCGTTTTTGTCAACAGCTGCTGGACTACCAACAGAAACTTTTCGTGTGTTGATTCACGGAACGTGTTGTTATGAACAGATTTGCTCTTGTGATCCAATCCGCTTGGTTTATAGCGTTAAATATTTAGGCGTATTATCGTGAACCGACACCTGCGGTGGGACTCATATCTCGTAAATGTGCTGCAGACTCAGGAAGACAATTTATAAGTTTGTCCAACTGAGATCTGTACTGTCTGCAGATCAGGTGAGAATGGTTTTCCTGGCGTTGTTCAAGTCCATTGTTGAGTATGGGACTGTGGGTTGGGGCAATTGTGGGCAGACTGTGCTAGAACCGCTAAATTTGGTATATAAAAGATTAATAAAAATTTGTCCAAAGAATCATTTGATTATCCCTCAGCTTTTCTTTTTACTGAATTTCGGACTTTAAATATTCAAAATATGTTTATATTAAATTCTCTAAAATTCATTCATAAGCACTATTCTGACTTCCCAGTGGCCCCGGCCCACAGTCACGCGACTCGCAGAAAACAACGCATGCCCCTATACGAGCCTTTTTTTCTCATGTGACACGCTGGGGTCCCAAACTTTACAATCGCCTGCCTGAGGAGGTCTCCTTGTCTATGGGTGTATAACCGTTACTGCGGTGCAATAGAACGACTGATTCAAAATTCATGGAAGAACTAATTTTTTTTATTATTATTTTCAAAACAGTTATTTTATTCAATTATTTTATTTCAATTCTGTATTATAGTAAAGATTTATTTTAATTCCCAGATAAAAGAAGATAAATATTATTTGTTTTAAAAGACTCCTGGCTACGCACGGACACTGCCTATGTGGCCAGTATTTTATGTAAATATTTGTTATTGCATATTTGTATATTTAAAAGAAATACATTTTTCTTGATTTGATTTTGCTTTTTGAAATGATCACTATTATTATAAACACGAATCCAGCTTCCTTTGAAACGTTTTTGGCTTATCAGTAACTATTGTTACCACCTCTAGATGTTATTACAGCCTAACATCGCAGTGACATACTTCAATTAGAGATCTAATCGTTTCTTGATGGATATCTTCCCTTACGCCGATAAGACTTTGTTGCTGCTCGGCTAAGCTGTTAGGTGGTGGAAGTTGACTTCTAACCCAGCGCCCCATTATGTCCCAAATATGCTCTATTGGGTTCAGGTCTGGACTGCAGGCTGGCCACTACAGGACTTGAATATTAACATAATTTTAATATTCCGTAACAATATATGCCGCATGTGGCCTAGCATTATCCTGCATAAGAACGAATCCATCCCCAATGTAAGATGAATAAAGGTACCGTAAAATGTTCTATAATGTCTGTTATGTATCGTTCAGAGTGTAGACGTCCACCATCAACCTCCACAAGGATCCACCTCCTTGTAAAATGGTTTCTCGAATGTTAGCAGCGGAATAACTTTAGTTTGGCCTTCTCTACACCCTTAGGCGGCGATCAGAACTTACAAGGCAAAACCTTGACCCATCTGTACATAATACCTGCTCCCAATCATGGATTTCCCAATCCACATGAGTCCTTGCAAAAGCAATTCTGTTTCTTCGGTGGTCTACAGACAATCTGGGACCAGTAGCTACTACCCGAGGTTGTTAATTTGAAGTACGAAGTCTTCTTCTTATGGCATCTTGACTAACAGCAGTGCCATGAACCTCAGAAAGTTGTATTTGGAGATTTCCTGCACTAGTGAACCGTTCCCTCAGTGTTCGAAGCATTAAAAAACGGTCCTCCACGGAATTAGTAGCTCGTGGTCTGCCTTGACCAGGTCGTGTCTTTCTTCTGTTTAAACCTCTATAGAACCCTTGCGGCGGTTGTATGAGACACTCCATATCTTACACCATGTTCGCGATTTGTTAGTCCTTCATTGGACAAAGTTACAATTTCAACACATTCATCACGATTTAAATTGTGTGTAGCACGTTGCATTGCGAGCAGATGTATTTCACATATGACAATTATCGTATCCATTGATAAAAGAAGTGAAAACCAATTTTAGAAGCGAGGTTTAATTATTAGAAAAACATACTACTTATGAAAAGACTTGCTATGCTATGACTTCGAGATTAAATAAAGAGGACAGCCAAAGCCTACAAAAGGTGTAACAATAAACATTATTATTATACTTGTAATTGGTGAATCGGAAAACACATATTATTTTTCGAAATAAATCAGATTGTATAAGCGGTGAGTTAATTTTGTATGTTAAGTGTAGTAAGTTTGCTTTTTGACAATTAACAACACTTAGCAAAATTACCTTACTAAAAGTCTCACAAAAAAAAATCATAACCAATAAATTACTCACTTACTACTTTGACGTTGATGTCAACTTTTACTTTTTTCAATGATTTTCAATGTATTTCTTTATTTAAAAAAATTCAGTGCCAAAGTTTTCAACCATGGAGATTCCAAAATTGCCAAATTGTTACAATAGAAATATCTATAATCTTAATAGATCTGAAAGAGTTTTTATTATATCTATTACAGTTTTCAAGTTGTTACTATATGAATCTATTACTATCAGTTCCAATTTGATTTTGAGGGCCGCCAGATAAATCCAGACCACATATATGTGGTATGGATTTATCTGGCGCTTTGCGGCATGCCACCTAATAGTGTAACCTAGGGTAAACCATCATTCAGCTTTATGATATTTTGGACCTAAAGGTACGTGGCAGTATAGTTTGTCTTAGTTTTTCTTGTCTTAATGTCTTAATTTCTCCGGTATGCACCTAACTTAACCTTACGCAACCTAAGTTAGACTAACAGACATAGCCACTTTAGCTTGATTTGGATCGAAGTGTTCTAACCTAACCTAACCTTTTTGGGAAAACCGCACCGGTACTACCATCTGGCATTTCTTCAGTGAGTTTTCCTCCATCAGTCCTCTTCTCTAGGTTGCTCTCTGCTCTTTTTGTTTCAGAATAATCTCCATGGTTCTTGCTATTTGATCCCAGTTTTCGACATTTTCCAGCATGCAATTAACTATGTTCTCTGGTGTAAGCTCGTACTTTATTTTTGTTATCATCTCCATTCATTCCTTTACCTACCTTGGGCATACAAAAAAGGTGTGCTCAGCATCCTCTTTTAGATTGCACAACTCGCAGTTTTCCTTAATTATGATTTTAAAACGCTTCAGGTAAGCTCTGAAGTCCCCGTGGTTGGTAAGTATCTGTGTAATGTAATAATTTAGGTTTCCATGTTTCCTGTTTACCCATTTTTTCAGATCAGGTATTAGTCTTTTGGTTCATACTGCCGATCCGGTCTCCTTGGACGCTGTCCTGTAGGCACAGCAGATCCTGATTAGAAGTTTTCTTTGTGCTTTGGATGAGGATGTCTTTATACTTTGTCATTGCCATTGTTTCGTTCCAGATTGGCGCTCCGTACAGCAGTATTGAGTGTACCACTGAGGCTAGGATTTTTTTTCTACTCGTTTTGGCCCCCCCCAATATTAGGCATTAATCTCTCTAGGGCCGTAGCAGTTTTTCCGGATTTCCTCGCCGTCTGCTTAATGTGCTCCCTCATTTTCATATCTTTATCTATTATTATTCCCAGATATTTTATATATATATATATATCCCTTCTACTTTAATAACCATATTGGAGATTTTTCTTCTTCCTGCCAGCATTACGGCTTCTGTTTTCTCGGGAGCCATTTTGGGTTTCCATGTTTCTCCATTTTTCTCTTTCATCCATATGCTTATCTTATTTATGGTCTTATTTGTAATGTGTGTGATCTCTTCCATATTTCTACCTTTGACAATGACTGCCAGGTCGTCTGCGTATGCGACTAGAGTCACATTTCTTCCTACAGGGAGCTTTAGGATACCGTCATATAGGATATTCCATAATTGAGGTCCTAATACCGAGCCCTGGGGCACCCCACGTGTGACCTCTATTTCACTATTCTCCCCTATTTCAAGTGCACGGTTTTGAAGGTAACTTTTAGTTACGTTGATAAGGTATGTTGATAGTTTTCGTTCCTCCAGTTCTTTTATGATTTCTTCCCATGCTGCAGTGTTAAACGCATTTGCCACGTCTATTGTTACCATAATGCAGTATGGCCTATCCCTATAGTTTATTGTATTAATGTCTTTTACGATCTTCTGTATTTTGTTCACGGCGTGTATTGTACTTCAACCTTTACGAAAGCCAAATTGTAAGTTTGCGAGATCTCCCTTCCTTTCCAGCTCTTTTACTATTCTATCCCCAATTATGCCTTCCATTAGTTTGGCCATACTGTTCAATAGACATATTGACATGTATTTTGTCTCCGCCATTGGATCTTTCTTTGGTTTTTCTATTAGTAATAATCTGCCATTTTTCCACTCTTCTGGAAATTTGTTTGACCGTAGGGTTTCGTTTGCAACCTCTAGGAGGTAACTTTGTTGGCTTATAATTGCTTGTTTTACTATTTCTGCCGGAATGCCATCTACTCCTGTGGCTTTTTTACTTTTCAGTTTCCTTGATACTGCAGTTAGCTCTTTTGTTGTGATTGCTGGTATTTCTTCTTTGTTTATTTCTTTTTAGGTCTAGTTCTGTACCTCCCCTCTTAGGAAGAGTTTCTTTGTTTGTGTTATCAGTTCGTCATCTGTAAGTTGTATCTTTGGCATTATTTTAATTTTTTTACATACTATCTTATATTCATCCCCCATATATTATTGTCTATTTCGTTGCAAATGTTCCTCCACGCCTGTTCCTTGGATTTTCTGATTTCTTCTTTTAATTTTCTTCTGCCCTCGATATATCTACTATAGATCTCTTCTTTAAGTTCGCGTCTTTCTCAAGTTTTTTTATTTATGCGTGTCATTTTTCGCTTTCTAGTCAGCACTTCTTTTCTTATTGTGGCTATTTCATTATTCCACCAGTATATGGGTTTCTTATTACTTGGTTTGTTTCCTTTCTTCGCGAAAGATTCATTGCATGCCTGAGTTAGGACAGATTGGCAGCTTGTTGCATCTATTTTGTGATCGTTGCTCATTTTCCTGATTTTTAAGATTTTTCCTAGGTTTTCTGTGAACCTTTCTATTCCTTCCTTTTTTATTTTCCATCCTGGTTGAATTTTCCTTTTTTTATTTATTTATTCACGGTCTTCTATAGCGATTTCAAAAGTAATATTTTGGTGGTCGCTAAGGTTTTCTGCGTCATGTACCATCCAGTTTTTTATCCTATTGTTCATATTCTCGCTATGTATGGTGATATCTGTGTATGATTCGCTGTTTCCCCTTCTAAACGTTGGTTCCGTTCCCGTATTTGCCACGAGCATATTCATTTCGCATATCCATTCGTATAGTATGTCCCCTCTTTTATCTTCTTTTGGAGATCCCCATACAAATGATTTAGCATTTAGGTCACCCGCTATGATTACATATTTTGGTTTAATGAATCTAACCCTACTTTTTATGGTATGAAGTAATCTTTCAAGATGTATTTTGTCCCCATTTGGTGAGCTATAGCATCCGAAAATAAGTAGCTCCTCTGTATTTATCCATACACACCCTGTTTCCTTTCCTGTTTTATTTACTTTTATCATTCTGTCCATAACTCTTATTGCCACATCCATATCAACATCGGTTCTAACCTCACCTAGGTTTAACAACACTTCTATTTTATTTTATTATGGATCAAGATGTCAACAAGGGATATAAAATGCTTATTAGAAGATCTGCTTTATCGATCAGTGTTCTACGCAAGTTTGGTATGAATCAGAAAAGAATTTCAACTTATCAAGTTTCAACTTATAGCTTTTAATTAAATCCTGCAACAAGGCTCTATGCCTTAAAGATACCAAAACGACAGTTTCAATAGAAAATATATAATCTATATAGAACGTAAAGATTTTTTTTAATGTACCATTGAAAGTTTTCAAGCTATAGTTATTTGATGAAAAGTATGATATGCGACTGTTATTACATTGTATCCATACTTACTCTGAATTGAAATATTTAACAACGTTTTTACCACTAATAGTGTATAATAAGTGTTAAAAACATAGTAAATTTCTCGTTGGACTATAGTGATTTGAATTTATTACTCTCTGTAATGGTATGAATTTGAAGGCCGGGGCACGGCGCCAGAGCAATTATTCTTGAAATATCTAAGAGGTACTTGATAGACTGATCTTTTCTCTACAAGTTTATTTAATTTCACCATTCCACCTTATGTGCAACCTATTAGTAAGCAGAATTGCAAGATGCTCGATTCATGTGGCGATTTCAGTTTCAACTTAAGTTGTATGAGTGTGTGTGAAAAATAAAGAGAGTTGCAAGATGTAGCACAAAATTGTGAAAACACTGTAATAACACTTGAAACATTTTAATAAATTTTTTACTGAACATTGGCATCTGCATCTTTCTTCCAAATTTGAAAGTTTTGCCTTGACCGGGGGCGGCATGGGAAATTATTTTTGCTTTACAGGTTTATTCTAAATAGCTCGTTACCGCCTTGAAGTATACAAATAAGACTTTTATGTTGGTGCCTACAAAGAAGTCTTCATTGCGAGATTTGTAGAATTGTTCGGTTTTGTCTCAAAAGTGAAAAATGTGAAAAGTTTTTTATGAAAAAAATGTGATTTTTCTAACGCAGTCGGAGGTTTGGGTAAAAAATCCTCCGCAAACACGGTTCGCTTTGGAAAGATGAAAAGGACAAGCTTTAAAGAAAAAAATCTACTCTATTGAATAGGGTTAAACAAATACCACAGCAACCTTGACTCGCTGCCCCCTTCATTGGAAGAAGTTAGTCAGACCATTCAACTTCTTAAGAATAATAGGGCAGCTGGATCTAAGAACTCCATTGTTGCTCAACTGTGGAAAGGTGTCAAGCAACGTTCTGACGAAATAAAAATGCATTTTAAACCCAAAATGGGGCTAATTGTAGATAAGCCAAATCCAGGGTGTGATAATACAATTGATGGAAATGCCGCTCGAAAGTTTTGAAAATCTAGAACTAAGTGATGATATTACAGGATTAGATATTACTTTAATATCAAATATTGGAATTATACTTAGGGCTTCATCTTTAGGATTTGATATAAACATTGAGAAATTCCAGGCTTTTGCAGCAGAAACAAAGAAATTGTACATAAATCTTTATTCGTGGTATTACTTACCTGTTACTGTTCACAAAATCCTTGTTTACAGTTCAGAAGTTATTGTATCTGCATTGTTGCCTATCGGCCAGCTTTCCAAGAAAGCTCAAGAAACGCGAAACAAGGACGTCTGAAGCTTTCGTCAACAAAATACACGAAAGCAGTTACGTATTGCCGGGAATAGAGATTTACTTAACATGTTATTAAAAACATCTAACCCTGTAATAATAAGCTTAAGAGATGTCCCGCAAACAAGGCTTCAAAATTCCCTTTTGAAGTCCTAGATTTATTAATACCCCCTAGTATTACTGGAGAGACAGAGAAAATGTAAATTGTTCAGAAATTACTGATCACCATGATTCTGATCAGACTAATCAGCAGCAGATTCATCTGAAGAAAGTGACGAAGGGAACTAATATGTAGCTTTACATAATTAATTTTTTTTTGACATATGTCATTTAGTTTTTTCTGTATTTTTACAAATGCTTAGTTATTGTAACTGTAGAATTAAAAAAAAAACATTTTTTAATACGTTCCCACTTGTTTTTATTAAAAACCATGAAAATTTATGCAATTTACTGATAGTACGATTCATATTAACACAATTTTGATATAAAAATGAACGAAAATAACTTGGTCCAGCTAAAAGCTCATTGTGCGTCTCTCCCATTTAAAATTAGCTTAATTTCAAGAATCTCCAATCATAAATTTGTAAAACAATAGTTTTCTTTCATAAAATCGGGAAAAAACTCTAATCAAATGTGGTTGAGCTTAAGAAATACTAGTATAAGTGTGAATTTGCAAGAATATTCAATTGTTTCTAATGTAGAATTTTCCAACTTTACCGAATCTGCGAAATAAAATTATCCCGGACACCATTCACCGCGGTAAATGGAAGGAAATTTCTGGAAAAGGTGAAGTCGATTATGCAACCCTTGAAACCGTTGCTAGCCACCCCGAATCAGTGTAGATGTTTGCAATGAAATGATGAATGAAAAATTTGCTCCACTGGTAGAGGAAAAGTTTGCTCTATTGATTCATTATAGAAGAGTTTCTTATAAATGTAGGGAAATGAGAAACGCAAAAGTTTTGAAAACAAGTAAACATGGGGAGAGTCAGCGGCAGAAAACTCATGCCACATATCTTAATAAAACTTGAATTCTATTCGAATTTGAATCGAAAATGAAGATAAATTTTGAGATTTAGGCTGTTCTCTGTCGGATTTTCGCAGTCAATGCGTAAAACAGTTTTTCGCCAATAACTCTGTGGCTACACATCGGAGGAAGACGCGAGTGGTACTGTTGGAATCTAGATTCAATTTAAAATCTTTGTTTATTCTTAAAAAAACTCGTAGATATTGGCGTTTACGAAATAAATCTTAGAATTTAAATGTGGGCGGCAGCAACCGTTTCTAATATAAAACTGTGTGAACTTTAAGAATCTGCAAAAATAAAGGTGTATAATTTTGGTTTTCTTTTAGAAATTTGTGAAAAATTGCGAATTTTGACTTTGCTATGTGTTGCTAGTCAAGAGCCAGAGGCCCGGAAATCT
This sequence comes from Phosphuga atrata, assembly GCA_944588485.1. Taxonomy (NCBI): domain Eukaryota; kingdom Metazoa; phylum Arthropoda; class Insecta; order Coleoptera; family Silphidae; genus Phosphuga; species Phosphuga atrata. The sequence goes on along the minus strand of CALYMW010000138.1, from coordinate 51,248 downwards.
GCAATTTAGAGATTCCAAGAAATCTCTTTGAATTTGATTTGAATGAAACAATGAGTGAAAATTAGAATTTTGATTTAAATTATTTTTTTAGTTCCATCTTTTCATAAGCACTGTTCATAAGCACTAGTTCTGAACGTGTCCGAGCGTGTACGTGTAGATGGTGCGCGAGCGCGGGGAAAATGAGGGGGTGGACATATTTACAGTTGGGGCTGATTCAATTGTGATTATTTGGCTTAGATTGACAAGACTAGATAGATAAGACTAGGCAAGACTAGACAGACAAGACTAGGCAAGACTAGACAGACAAGATAGGACTGGATAGATCAGACTAGACAGACAAGACTAGACAGGACTAAACAGGTAAGACTAGACATACAAAACTAGAAAAGACTAGACTGACAAGACTAGACAAGCGGTGAAAATTGCGGGTGGGTAGAGGTCGTGTATACATAATTCATTGCAAACATATTACGGCTTGATTCAATTGAGATCATAGGATTTAGGACAAGAACATATAAGAATAATTTCCTATGTGTGAGCAAAATTTCTTAAACTTATTAATTAATTTCTTAAACTTAATAATCGTATTAATTATTTCAAATAAAAAGTATTTCTGCTATTAGGTATAATTTTGAGTGTGTCTATGGTATTGTTTCTTTTTAAGGTTTGCGAAATCAGTTTAGTATTTGAACTTGAAAATTTTAAATGTGTATCAAGGAAATAACATTATTTTAACTACGGCAGTGAATTTTTATGTAACCGCACGCTTAGGCCCGGGCGCTTAATAAAATATATAAACAATCGTGTCCAGTTTAAAAATTACAACCGCTGCATTTAAAAACTTTACCGCAATTAGAAACGCGGTCTAATAAATTTAGTATTTGATCTTGTAAATGCATGAGAGTATGACATATCTAAATCGTGATATAGAAAACGCTATCAGTTTCATGTTTCAACTTATCTGGATGTAACTTTGAACTTATTCGATGTATCCTGAGAAATTTGGATGAGTCATACATGCATAGAATCGTGGGAAGGCAAAAACCGTTTTTGAAAAGCGTCGAATCAGCAATTTTCTGTTTCAACTCATCTGTAAACGTGACCGTAGAAACACTGTCAGTTTCTTGTAATTGTTCTATGTTTATTCCCGAATCTTAAATAGAAATGTGACTAGAAATGTGACTGAAGAAATAAACACTGTCAGTTGCTTTGAATTAGTGTGTTTATCCTATTAAGAGTTTAACCTAGTTTTTGAGGAAGTCATGCAAAGAATCGTGGGAAAGTTAAAACGGTTGAGTTAGCATTTTCCTGAACGTGAGAGTAGAAATAATAAGAAACGCTGCATAATCAGTTTCTTAGAATTTCTCTGTTTATCGTAATAAGCATATTAAGTGTTTAAACTAATTTTGATGACCCTATGCAAATAATCGTGGGAAAGTTAAATCCGTTGAGCTAGCATTTTGCTGAACGTGAGAGTAGAAATAACAAGAAACGCTGCATGATCAGTTGCTTAGAATTTCTCTGTTTATCCTAATAATTATATTAAAAGTTAAACCTAGTTTTTGATGACCCCATGCAAAGAATCGTGGGAAAGTTAAAACCGTTGTGTTAGCATTTTTCTGAACATGAGAGTAGAAATAATAAGAAACGCTGCATAATCAGTTTCTTAGAATTGCTCAGTTTATCTTTTTAATAATTTGACCTGGTTTTGGTAGATATGTGTAAGAAACCGTCGATTCAGCATTTTTCTTGTTTCAACTTGTCTTAATCACGTGACATATCCGGTGGGTATATAAGGTCGAGCTGGCTCTATATCTTTAGTCGCTAACTAAACCTCGTGACCACAAGTCGATATTGAGACAGCTTGCAAAATGTTCTACACTCAATGTAAAAAAGTTTTCTCAACAAAATATAATCTTTTGAGGCATTTGAAAATGTGTGACAATATAAATCAATTATTCCACAAATGTAAATTCTGTAATTCAACATTCACAAGAATGGACAGGTACAGGCAACATTTGAAAAAAATATCATAACATCGTTGAGAAGATGAGCGATGGACGTACCCTCCCCCTCAAAGGGGTATCCTTATATCAATGAAAAGAAGAGGACCCTAGACACTAGCGATTCACCCCCACCTCGAAGAAGGTGAAAATAGATCAGCCGACTCCATCAATTCAACACTGTAACATATGTGACCAAGTCTTCCCAACCAAAGCCAAATATGCAGGACTTCTAAGATCACAAAAGCATCTCCAGATAGCAGCTAATTCGTACTAGCAAGAAACTACTGAAATTTCCAGCAGTTTCAAGAAGCTATTGTATTAAAGATTCGGGCCTCGACATAAATAGATTCCTAATCAATTCGAGGGGTACTGTTGGTAGTATGCTTGAAAACGTTATCAATTATCATTCAGGGGTGAAATTTAACATAAAATTCGTTGGTATTTATATAAATGAAAAGAAATCCGGCGGGTGAATTAAAGTTAACACAAAATATCGCGAAATAACACGTAGCATGAGTAACTTTGTTGAAATTTATGACAGTATGAGTGCCAAAATTAAAACCAAATGTAGCGAGTTTCAGGAGAAAGATTCGGGCTGGTCACAAAGGGAGATTTCTCATTTAGAAACTAATATCAATAAATATAAACCAATACGTGGGTCGTCATTTATTGAACTGCCAAAAGAGATTGGGGATAGGAAAGCTTGTATCAATGTTCAGAATGAAGACGAGTTTTGTTTTTTATGGAGCATTGCATCCGCATTACACCCCGCGAATGTGAGTTCTGCTCGCCCGGCATCATATCCCCACTTTTCTTCAATTATCAAATATGACATACTAGAGTTTCCGCATAGAATAAAAGAAATTTCTGAATTTGAACAGCTGAATAATATTAGTATTAACGTCTATAGTTTAATTTTAAATCTAAACAACATGAGGTAGTAGGACCAATTTACCATACCAAAGAGACTAGGGAAAGACATATAAACTTATTATATTTAGAAGAAGGGGTTAAAAGCCAATATGTATATATTAAAGATATTTCACGGCTTGTAAAAAGTCAGATCACATCGCGTCACGATAAAAAATATTTATGCGATGGTTGTTTAACTTTTTATCAAAATAATAAGCGTTTAACCAACATAAATTGAATGACTGTAGCAAAATTTACACTATTATACCGACGGAAGACCTTGTATAAGATAAGAAAGGTGATATGATGCCGGGGAATATATTAAAATATCAAAATTTCGATAGAAAAATGCGTATACCCTTTGTTGTATAAGCAGCTTTTGAATCAATTTAAAAACTTGTTGATACATGCTCACCAAACCCTGACAATAGCTTTACAAATCAGACACATATCCACGTACCATACAGTTTCGCCAATAATATAAAATGTTCATTCGATGATTCATTGAGTAAATTTTTCACTTATACCGGGGAAGATTGCCCGAAATTGTTTTGTTAGAACCTCCATGCAGATATTAAGGAATTATACAGGGAACATTTAAGTGTTGTACTTCCGATGATTAAATTAACTGCAGATGAGCAAAATTCGAACGATACGGCCACTTCTTGTCACATATGTAATAAATCATTACAAGTAACAAAGTCGCCGATCGCGATCATTTAACGGGTAAATTACGGAGAGCCGCCCACTCAAATTGTAATTTGAATTATAAATTGCCTAAAATGATCCCGGTATTTTTCCATAACATGTCGAATTATGATGTTCATTTATTTATTAAAGAATTTGGATATGACGAGAAAAAAATTGATATCATCCCCAGAATAAGGAAAAATATATATCCATTACAAAAAATCTACCTGTTGGCGAATATGTAGATAAAAAAGGGGTAGAAAATAAAATTTATTTGAAATTAAGATTTATCGATTCATTAAGATTTATGGCCAGCTTGTTGGAGAAACTCGCGAAAAATTTAACAGATGAATAATGCATAGAGGTAAGAAAATTTCTCCCCAACAATAAACATTTTGTATTATTAAGGCAGAAAGGTGTTTTCCCAAACAAACACATGGACTCATTCGATGCTTTAACGATTTTTTAAATAACTATATCACCACCGACAAAGAATACAATTTTGCCCAGACTGTTTGGAATACCTTCAATTGTCGAAATTTAACAGATTACTCTGACCTGTATTTAAAAACTGACGTATTATTACTGACGGACATTTTTGAACAATTCCGAAGTGTATGTATCACGACATATCAGTTTGATCCAGCCCATTATTATACGGCACCTGGACTAAGCTGGGATGCAATGCTAAAAAGAACTGACATAAATTTGGAACTTTATATTGACATAGACATGAACAATTTCAACTCCAAAGGTATTAGATGAGGTATTTGCCAAGTCTCACTGAGATATGCTATCCAGTACATATTTTCCGTACTGGGATGCGAATAATTTATATGGCTGGGCACTTTCTCAACTAATGCCTTACGGCGGTTTGAAATGGCTGACGGAGACTGAAATTTTAGACTTTGGCGTAACGAAAATGAGAGACTATTCACCTATTGCCTATTTCATCGAAGCAGGCATCGTGTATCCTGAATCGCTACAGGCCCCACATGACGATTTACCATTCCCCGTTGAAAGCATGACTCCACCAGGTTCCATCCCCAATTTAATAACAGAAAACTTTTTCCAAATTTAAAAAAACAAAGAAAAGTATATTGGTTATTACAGAAATTTAAAGCAGGCAATAAATCATGGACTAAAAATTACAAAAATTCACAGAATTAAAGAATTCAAACAATCTGATTGGTTAAAACAATTTATTGATCTAAACACTACTTTACGACAGACAGCTAAAAACGATTTCGGAAAAAGACTTTTTTAAATTAATGAATAATAGTGTATTTGGCAAAACAATGGAGAATGTGAATAAACTAGTGGATGATAAAACTTATCAATCATTGGAACGATATTGGCCGTAAACCTGACAAGAAGTGTTTCAATATTTGAGGAAAATTTAGTTTTCATCCAATTTAATAAGTTAAAAGTAATCCTTAACAAACCGATTTATGTGGGGTTTGCCGTTTTGGATTTGTCGAATTTGTTAATGTACGAGTTTTTTATGATTTCCTGAAACCTAAGTACGGTGAAAAAGTTACTCTGTGCTACTGCGACACCGCCAGTTTAATTTTATTGATTGAAATGGACGATATTTATACAGATATCGAAGAGAATATCGAAAAATTTGATACCAGCAATTTCGGATTTGATAACGTTTTTAACATGCCGTTAAAAAATAAAAGTATGTTAGGCTTAATGAATGACGAGTTGGGGGTTGAGATTATGTTCAAATTTGTTGGGGTAAGAGCGAAAATGTATGCCCATTGTACAGACAGGGATAAAGTGAATTGGAAGAAGAAGAAAGCTAAAGGTGTAAAAAAAAGTGTAGTGGATAAAGACATTAGTGGTAACGATTTTAGACAATGTATGTTAACCCGGGAAAGAATATATCCCCAAAATTTTGGCAAAATTATATTCATTGTCGGTGATGTAATAGTCATTTAAAGAATCGTTAAGGCAGTCCTTGTACGGTATAGATGTCTCCGTCAACCTATCGAATGAGTCCATGTGTTTGTATGGGAAAACACCTTTCTGCCTTAATAATTCAAAATGTTCATTATTGGGAGAAATTTTCTAACCTCTATGCATTGTTCATCTATTAATTTTTTCGCGAGTTTCTCTAACGAGGTGGCCATAAATCTTAATAAATCGATAAATCTTAATTGCAAATAAATTTTATTTTCCACCCCTTTTTTATCTACTTATTTACCAACAGGTAGATTTTTGGTAATGGATATATATTTTTACTTATTTTAGGGGATGATATCAATTTTTTCCTCGTCAGATCAAATTTCTTTAATAAATAAATGAACATCATAAATTGACATGTTATGGAAAAATACCGGGATCATTTTAAGTATTTTAGAATTCAAATTACAATTTGAGTGGGCGGCTCCCCGTAATTTACCTGTTAAATGATCGTGATCGGCGACTTTGTCTGTTACTTGTAATTATTTATTACATATGTGACAAAAAGTGGCCGTATCATTCGAATTTTGCTCATCTGCAGTTAATTTAATCATCGGAAGTACAACGCTTAAATGTTCCATGTATAATTCCTTAACATCTGCATAGAGGTTCTTACAAAACAATTTCGGGCAATCTTCCCCGGCATAAGAGAAAAATTTACTCAATGAATCATCAACTGAACATTTTATATTATACGCGAAACTGTATGGTACGTGGATATGTGTCTGATTAGTATAGCTATTGTCAGCATGTATCAACATTTTAAAATTAATTTAAAATCTGCATATACAACAAAGGGTATACGCATTTTTCTATCGAAATTTTGATATTTTAATATATTCCCCGGCATCATATCACCTCTCTTATCTTTTACTAGGTCTTCCGTCGGCATAATATTGTAAATCTTGCTAGTCATTTAATTTATGTTGATTAAACGCAAATTCTGTTGAAAAAAAAGTTAAACAACCATCGCATACATATTTTTTATCGTGACGTGATGTGATCTGACTTCTTGCAAGCCGTGAAATATCTTTAATATATACATAATGGCCTTTAACTCCTTCTTCGAAATATAATAAATTTACATGTCTTTCCCTAGTCTCGTGGGTATGGTAAATTTAGGACCAACTTAGGACCTACGTCATGTTGTTTAGATTTAAAATTTAACTCCAAGCTATAAACGTTAATATTAATATTATTCAGCTGTTTAAATTTAGAAATGTTTTTAATTCTAAGCGTAAACTCTAGTCTGTGATATTTTAAAATTGAAGAAAAATGGGGATATGATGCCGGGCGAGCTGAATTCACATTTGCGGGGTGTAATGCGGATACAATGATCCATAAAAAACAAAACTCGTCTTCATTCTGAACATTGATACAAGCTTTCCTATCCTTAGTCTTTTTTGGCAGTTCAAAAACCCACGTAATGGTTTATATTTATTGATATTAATTTCTAAATAGGAAATCTCCCTCAGTGACCCACCCAAATCTTTCTACCGAAACTTGCTACGTTTGTTTTAATTTTGGAACTCATACTGTCATAAATTTGAACAAAGTTGCTCATGCTACGTGTTATTTAGCGATATTTTGTGGTAAATGACTTTAATTCACCCGCCGGATGTTTTTATTTATATGAATACCAAATAGTTCAATGTTAAATTTCACCCCTGAATTTAACGATTTGATAACGTTTTCAATCACGCTACCAACAGTACCCCTCGAATTGATTAGGAAACTATTAATGTCGATTCCCGAACCTTTAATACAATAGCTAGCTACCCTTTTCTTGAAACTGCTGGAAATTTCTGTAATACCTTGCTGGTGCGGTTTAGCTGCTGTCTGGAGATGCTTTTGTGATTTTAGATGTCCTACATATTTGGCTTTGGTTGGGAAGACTTGGTCACATATGTTTGTGAATTGATGGAGTCGGCTATCTATTTTCATCTTCTTCGAAGTGGGGTTAAATCGTCAGTATCTTGGGTCCTCTTCTTTCCATCGATATTAGGATACCGCTTTGAGGTGGACGGTACGTCATCGCGCATCTTCTCGACGAAAAAAACTATTCTTGTGAATGGCGAATTACAGAATTTCCATTTGTGGTATAATTGATTTATATTATCACACATTTTCAAATGCCTCAAAAGATTATATTGTGTTGAGAAAACTTTTTTAAATTGATTGCAGGTGAACATATTGCAAGCTGTCTCAATATCGACTTGTCGTCACGAGGTTTAGTTAGCGACTGAAGATTTAGAGCCAGCTCGACCTTATATACGCACCGGATGTGTCACGTGAAACAGACAAGTTGAAACAAGAAAAATGCAGTCAGCATCTAATCGCAGGTTCCTTACACGTATCTATCAAAACGTGGTCAATATTTTAACAAGGTTAACAGAGCAATTCTAAGAAACTGATTAAGCAGCGTTTCTGTTTCTTTCAGCGGTTTTAACTTTCCCACGATTCTTTGCATGAGGTCATCAAAAACTAGGTTAAACTCTTAATATGCTTACTAGGATTAGCAGAAGGTTTCTAAGAAACTGATTATACAGCGTTTCTTATTATTTCTACTCTCACGTTCAGGAAAATGCTAACTCAACGGTTTTACCTTTCCCACAATTCTTTGCATGAGTTCATCAAAAGCTAGGTTAAACTCTTAATAGGATAAACACACTAATGCCAAGAAACTGACAGTGTTTATTTCTATGTTCACGTTTCTAGAATAGACATAAAACAATCACAAGAAACTGACAGTGTTTCTACGGTCACGTTCACAGATAAGTTGAACAGGAAAATGCTGACTCGACGGTTTTCAACAACGGTTTTAGCCTTCCCACAATTCTATGCATGTATGACTCATCCACATTTCTCAGAATACATCGATTAAATTCAAACTCACATCCAGATAAGTTGAAACATGAAACCGATAGCGTTTTCTTGACTCGACGGTTTTCAACAACGGTTTTAGCCTTCCCACGATTCTATGCATGTATGACTCATCCAAATTTCTCAGAATACATCGATTAAGTTCAAACTCACATCCAGATAAGTTGAAACATGAAACCGATAGCGTTTTCTATCTCACGATTTAGATATGTCATACTCGCATGGATTTACAAGATCAAATACTGAATTAATTAGACAGCATTTGTTATTGCGGTAGTTTTTAAATGCAGCGGTTGTAAGTTTTAAACTGGACACGATTGTTTATTTATTTTATTAAGCGCCCGGTCCAAAGCGTGCGGTTACATAAACATTCACTGTCGTAGTTGCTAAAATAATGTTGTTTCCTTGATATACATTTAAAATCTTTAAGTTCAAATACTAAACTGATTACATAAACTTAGAAAAGAAACAATACCATGACACACTCAAAATTAAACCTAATAGCAGAAATACTTTTTTATTTGAAATAATTAATACGATCGAGTTCATAGAAAAGTTTAAGAAATTTCGCTTACATATAGGAAATTATTCAGATAAATATCGCAGGATGTGATCTAGTCTTATATGTTCTTGTCCTAAATCCTATAATCTCAATTGAATAAACCCTATATTTGTAAATATGCCCACCCCCTCATTTTCCCCGCGCTCGCTCGCCATCTACACATACACGCTTGGACACGTTTAGAACTACGGTTGGGTGATGGGGTAGTTTTGCTCCATCGGGCTCAATGGGAATCTTATGGATGGAGCAGCCCCATGTAAATCCTTACGGGTAGGCGTCTCCATAACGCATCATCTTTCACTTCTTTCATCAGACTGGAAATGCAAATTTCCCTTATCGCTTTTTCGTTTCCGATTAAAGAGGTGGAAAAACAGTGACATTGCGAATTGGGGCCTGCGGTACATCCGCGGAGATGTAATGCACCGAGAGAGGTGTCGTTCTGAAGTAGGCACGTGGGGCTATAATCCCCGAAAAGTACAATACAATTCTAAAACTTTTCACCGAATATGGGTGAATATAAATGTGAATCGGATGTATTGCGTTACAAAGCAGAGGAGTTCAGTTCGATTTGGATCGAGGCGGTATGCAAATTAGATGATTTATTTAAATTAATCGATTATCGCTTGGCACGTTTGTAAATATTAAACTTTGATAATTATTACGAGTGTCTACAACAGTTTGTAAATTCACTGGAAGGTTTCAACTAAAAAAATTTTGAGAAATTCAAGATGCAATGGCGCGGTGAGTTGTTGCTATCGCCATATAGAACCTTTTGTTCTATATTTCTATTTAGAAACTTATTCTTTATTTAGAAACTGCCACCGCGACGCCCTGCTCTTAAATTTAGCGAATCCCGGAGAATTCTCGCGGACGTCTGCAAAACATGTTTTTTCTGGCGTCCCGGCGCTCAATAGCAGTTAAACTCCAAAACAAACTAAAAAGCACTACACCCAATCGATTGTTTCCGGTCCGGTCCCGATCATACTGTTGGTTATCACAGGAGAGTGATCCCCGCAAATTTGGTGAAAAAAAACCGCGTTTTTCCGATTAACGTGTTAAAATTGACACAGAGCGGGAATACGATGCCGCAGGTATCAGATTCCTCAGTTGGTAAATTGTTATGTTTGAAGCATGGTTGAAATGCGGCTATACAATCTTCTTGAAAATCCAGCACCTTCTTGAAAATTCGAAGAAGCGAATTCCACATCGAATGTAGTTCCCGAGGCGTTATATGTGTCATTTAATGTAATTTATACTGATCGCGGCAGTAACAAGCACAGGACTTGATGCAAAGTTTAGAAAAAAGCTGATAACACTTTTTCGCATCTTGGTAATTCTTAATTGTAAGTTTTAATCGTTATATTTTTTTAATAAGTCGATATTGCGGTCGATCTTAACCATAACACTGTCGTTTTGATTCTAAGCCTTTCATTGATTTCAATTTGTTATATGCTAATATTTCATTTATACACTCTATACTTTCAAAGTGATAACTGGATGAAAAAGTTTGTAGTAGATTTTCCAGCGTTGACATAACATTACAGTCTTCCGGTGAATTTACAAACTGTTGTAGACACTCGTAATAATTATCAAAGTTAAATATTTACAAACGTTCCAAGCGATAATCGATTAATTTAAATAAACCATCTAATTTGCATACCGCCTCGATCCAAATCGAACTGAACTCCTCTGCTTTGTTACGCAATACATCTGATTGTATTCCTACTGGTCCGAATAAATGAAATGTAATACTGTAGCTATCATAAACGGAAACTATTTCGGTATATGATATTTTTTTCTTTTGAGCTTCTAGCAAACAACTGCGTAAAACAATTCACCTTCTGCTATTGATTTTTTAATGTGGGCTAATTAATTGTGGGCGTTTTTTGAATTGAATATTCGACCATACTGATAATATCCTCGATAGAACTTCGTTTTTGAGACGACACTCACTTTTAATTTGTTCATCGAACTCTTATAATAAGTAATCTAAGAAAGTAGGTGAGCTTGTACCTGAATTTGGAATGGTTATCGTTGGTGAAAGTTTGGTTACTGACTTTGCGTTCATATTACTAATTCAATTATAGTTGTTTACGTATTTAAACCCAAACAATCAATCAATAAGCCAATCAAAATACACCAAACGAAACACAATAATTTGCTGACCGTCTCTTAAATAACCTTGCACGTGTTCAATGATTCATCGAAATTTCTTAGAATCGCACAAGAAGTTCAAAGAAGTTTAATAAAATTCGCGCACTGGAAATTATTAAGATAAATATCACGTCTCATCCGTGGGAATTTTGCGAAAATCTGTCGCACAAAAATCCGACAAGTTCAAACAGGAAATATAAGAAGTGACCTTGCACGTGTTCAAATCTCACGCAAGCGCAGACCCAAAAATTACCCATTTAAATCAACCCCTTATATATCAGCATTCAAATATATAGTGCATATTTGATTGATTTTATTGATTGGCAACAACTCGCATCACCAAAAAAAAAAACACAAGTTATGAAAATTTTTCATTGTAACCTGTTCAAATCTCACGCAAGCGCATATCCAAAATTAACAATTTAAATCAACCCCTAATATTTATCTACAAATATACATATCCACCCCGCAATCTATTTTAAATTTTCCCGATATCCGTCGCGCTCGATAATTACCGCGCCATCTACATATACATGCTCGGCCACGTTCAAAACTACTGATAGGTGGTGGGGTTGCTCCTGCTTATAGGAAAATTACATAACAGGAGCAGATAATTACATGGCAGTAGCCCATGAGGACGAGTGGAATAGAACATACCACCTTTCTCTACATATTGAGTCTTGTCAGTAGTAGTAGTTAATTGGTTTTTTGGAGATTTGGAAGGCTGTTAGGGAGACGGATGGAAGGAAATTTCAGAATTACCCGTGTTGTTGCCGCTCCGATAACTGTCATTTTATTGCAGCGCCGCCGAATTGCCTTGGTCATAAACCGGTTTGGATCTATTATCCAAGGAAATAAACTGATTAAATAAGATTTGTTTGGAAATTCGGTAACAGCCTAGGTTTTATTTGTTGGCATGTTAATTTTCAGATCCGAGAGTGCTAGAATAAGATTAAAAATTTAAATGGGAGCAGCTTTAATAATGTGCGTGTAGTTTCTTGTTCCTATTTTTAATGATGTTGTTGGTTTTTGTGGTTTGCAGGCGACCCCGTTGTTGCATGGATTGATGGGTTTGAGAGCACCAAGGTGCGGGAAGTACTTTCTTGCAGCGTTGCAATATTATCTGTCCGGCTTTTTCTTGAGGTCAACTCGTATTTCAAGGAAATACCTGATAGCAAGTTCTGATCCGTGTAAAAAGCAGGACGAACGATTTCCTGGACTATTTCTTGTTCTACAACAAATTTTCAATATTTAAGTAGCAATATTTGCTACTGAATTTCTATAAACTAGACAGCTATCAAACTTCCATAACACGAAGAAGGCAACTGTCATTTTACCTTTAGCCGATCCTTTCTCCCTGTTAAACTCATCCCAGGCCACTTTAATGTCTTCTAGGTTAAGCTTCTTCTTCGGAATGTTTGTCAGAAAGCTGTTCGTGTTCGTGATAGGTGAAGATTTCCTTTTTTAACTCCTCAAATACATTGGCTAGCAAGATATCCGACTGCAGCTTATTAGTGCGTCGTTCTTCATTGATCTCATAGTCGAAGTTATACATTTCTCTGAGATCCTCCAGGCTGTAGTGCCGGTTGATTTTAATCTCATCCACAACACGACCATTGTGTGTTCCAATTGCCTGTTTTGTCACGGAGCGTCTGTAAGCCACCTCCTCCATCGTATCCTAAAATATTAACAAATAAATCAAGCAAATAAATATTAGTATGACACATTATAAAATAACACCTTTGAAACTAGTCGGTAGATATAGCAAGGCCTAGTCTGTCCGAACCTGTAGACCCGGAAGATACTTTCAGTGTCAATCGCAGGATTCCAAGAGACATCCATCAATATTACCCTGTTGGCTGCAACCAGATTGAGTCCAACTCCACCAACCTTTTGCGATATCAGAAAAACACTAAAAAATCAGTACTGTCAATTATAAAAAATATTGACAGTGGGCAACAAGAATATCACGAGGTGACAGTGAATTGAATATCGCGAGGTGAATCTGAGCAATCAAATATTGATAGTCGCACTAATAAAATCCGTAGATAATCAGAATTCCCAGTGTCACAATTTGTAAATAATTCTGCTGTAAAAGCGCCAACGGTTAATATTACAACGTTACCAACCGGTTACTATCGTCGTCAGACTGATTGAACATGTTGCAGAACTTCTGCCTCTGTTCGGGGGCAACTGTTCCGTCCATCCGGAGGAAATCCCTACAAGGCCTCCAGTCGACAAACACCACCTTTAGGACGTGCTCGATTAGGTCCAAAACAGCAATGGAAGACGAAAAAATAAGCCTGAATATGGACAAGAATACTGCTGGTTTATTAAATTTCACTATTGCGAAAACTATCAAAATTAGAAAATTTTCTCAAAACTATAAAACTATTGTCTAAATTTCTACGTTTCCGACTTACACTTTTTGTTTGTGTTTCACACACTGTTTGACGATAGCGATCATGATTTTGAGTTTAGGGCCGTAGTCCCAGTTATTGTGGAAGTCCGTTGGCACGTAGTTCTTCCACCAGCCCAGGGGCAAGTCCACAGCGTCGGTCTTCTCCTCGTTTGCTTTATCAATGACGATGGTGCCCACCGGTTTATCCTTCTTGTCCAGGACCTGAAGCGAAAGAATTTGTAATGCCGAACAGGAACTGTCAAATAACAACAGCGGTCAAAGTTACCACTTTATCTCTGGTATACAGTAGCTTTGGATGAGTCCAGATGCTCTGAAGTAAGTAAAAATGTAACAAAAATTGAGTATCTCTGTTCGGCTTGAAGTGATTGATATACTTCTGATAGAGCACCGCCTGGACTTCATGCAGCTTTACAAGCACCACGTACTCTTTCTTCTCTGGCAAATAATTCTGCAACTCGGTTACCTCATATCTCTACGAAACAAAATATAATAAATTAAAATTATCCAATAAATACAATAAGTCCCAGAATCATCAAATGTAAGGGAATCTAAGCTTCTAATAATGGACGTGTGGATCAAAATCTTAAAACCAAATTATGTCTCAGATTTGTTTATTCATATGATTAATTTAATGGAAAGGTAGGTTGAAACCGTTAATAATTTTTTTTGAAAATATTATTTAACTTGTGAATTTATGTACGCGACTCGAGTTACGCCTTCTGAAGGTAATTTTTTGATCATGTAATCTGTGCTTAATTATATACTCTTCATCTTCATAATGGACCCATATATTGTATTTTACAAGAAACTGCTCTGCTCCTATATAAATTATCTATAACAGTATTTATAGTATTCATTACCGTTCGTTAAATTGTTAGACTGTGTTAAAGTTATGCTTATTAAATATCTATTCATTGCTTCTAGTGATCTATTTTGCTTTGATTTATTTAAGACCCATCAACTCAATATGTAAGCGGAGCATGGTAAATAAGTGAAATACAACGAGATAAAAAAACGCCAAGTGGAAAGTACCTAGTCAAGAATATTATTTAGAGACGCTATTATCATCAAAATGGATATGTTTATCCATTATAAACTTAATAATTTAATATCCATTAAATAGTTCCGATTTAATACACACTGGGTTACTTTACTTAAAATTTAGACTAGGTTGTTACCTAGTCTAAATTTTAAGTAAAGTAACCCAGTGTGTATTAAATCGGAACTATTTTTCGCGCATACATATTGATATGACCTTGAAATAAAAAAAAACATAGACGTAGTGAAAATAAATTTTCTGGTGGGATATTATACCAATCAATTGTAATTCTTTCAACAATACATATACTATAAAATTAAATATTTATTTAAAAAAAAGTCTCTTTTATAACTAGAAAGTGTAATATTTTGGGGATAAAAATCTCTGATCTTCTGTGATCAATATTTGAGTAGAACTAAAGTAAAATTTACTCCTAAAAAATACTACCCCAAGAAACTTCAACAACAGAAATTTGATAAGAAAATTATTTCCCTTGCCAATCTAAAAGAAGCTTGGGAAAATCAACCAGAGAAAACATGGGAAGAATTTTGTACCAAAATCACAGAGAAGACTCAAAAAATTATACCCCTGAAAAAGAACACAAAACACGCCTGGTGGCACTCTACCTGTGTCCAAGCTCTAGAGATAAGAAAATTTGCATTTCAGAAATACAATAGTAAAAAATCAGACAAGAAAAAAGAAAACATATACAAGAACAATTGAACTAAATTGAGGAAAACTTCAGAAACTACTGAACTAGAGATTTCTACAGAACATTCAGAGAAAAAATCAAAGGATACATCCCGCAGAACCTATGCTTCAGGAAAGAAGATGGTAAATTGGCCCTTACTAATGAAAAAACTGCAAACAATTAGCACGATTCTTCTCAGATAATCTTAATTGTCCTGAACCTACTGAAAGATTTCCTGAAACAGCCCCCAGTTTCAGTCACACAGAGTCACCTTCACCATACCAAGAACAAAATCTGACAATCTGACAAATCCTAACATTACACGATTAAAGAACAACAGAACATCGGGTAGCGATGGGATTGTTGCAGAACTCCTCCAGAACCTAGGTCCAAATTCACTTAAGGAACTTACAGAAATTATACAGGAAATCTGGAAAAACGAAAACGAATACCTCCCCAAAGACTGTAAATGTACTCTGATTTACCCACTTCACAAAAAGGAGACAAAATAGATGTAAATAACTACATGGGAATCTCCCTCCTTGAAGTCCGCTACAAAATTTTTTCTACATGCCCGTTGAAAAGATTGGCGAATATCAAGCTGGATTCCGTTCTCACAGATCGTGCACGGAACAGACTTTCAACCTAAAAACCGTTCTAAAATTCAGGGCCCTCAGAAACTTTCGAATCATCTGTGACTTCGTAGATTTCAAGAAGGCTTATGATTTAATTGATCGACATTCACTGGAAGAACAAAAATTAGACACCAAAACACTAAAATTGACCATACACACCCTCACTGATACGAAATTAAGGGTAAAATTCATGAGAGAAATCTCAGATGAATTCCTAATAGAAACTGGTGTCCAGCAAGGAGATGGACTATCACCCATCCTCTTCAACCTTGTCCTAGATAAGGTGATGAAGGAATGGGAAAAAGAAATGAAAGTATATAAACATTGTGACATAAAAACAAGCTCGAAATTCCATGTTTAGCCTTCGCAGAAGACCTGGCCCTTCTTTCCAGCGATGAAGTCACAACAATAAAGCAAACTGAAACTCTCCAGGAATGTTCTAAAAAAAAATGGATTGCAAATCTCCAAAACTAGACGTCTCATATCTAAATACGAAATATGGACAGATCAACAGAGTCCCTCACTTCAAATACCTAGGTGAAATTATCGCGCCAACTGGAAACAAAAATAGCCCAAATCGCCCGTTTAAACATTTTATCACTAATCCCTCAAATTTTACATATTTATATATATATATATATATATATATATATATATATATATATATATATATATATATATATATATCGAATATCTTAAATTATATTTTTGAGACTAATTCCTCTGATTAGAAGTAAAACAAATCGAATATTTAAATAATGCTAAATGAGTTATTATAATTAAATGTAAATATTTCTTTATCACTAATCCGGTAATTTTATGTAAAACAAAACTAATATACAAATTATAAGAGAAAAACGAAATTTAAAGTTTAAAGTCGCGTATTTAATATTCCAGAAAGTATAAACCAGTTATAAAAAAGCAAACTGTTTCTAAATAATTTTGTTTACTGGTGTGTAAAATTGTGTGTCTTAATTTTGCCCGAAGTTTATTTTCGACAAAAAATATCTGATTCTAAATACCTTTTTCTATCACACGTGGCGGAGACGCGAGCAGCCCTTACAGGTAAGTGATTAGACCAGCCCTGTTTCAAAACTGGAAAATTTGATTTTCGTGAGACACGGTCCAAATATTGGTTCTTCGAACCGGATCGGGGTCAGTTTGTCGAAGACGTAGATGTGCTCGGTCGCTGTTGGATTTGCCATTTTGTTTCCGGTCTCGGCGGAAACACTCAAAGCATACTCCATTAGTTTCGTTGATTATTAATTTTATCTATATATCCAGAGTTCGTCAGAATAATTAGTTCGTTATCTGGTTATTCAATTTCGTTGATTATTGATTTTGTATGGATATCCAGAGTTTGTTGGAATAATTAGTTCCTTGTCTAGTTATTTATTGTTCGTTGATTATTCAATTTTTATCTGGTTATCCAGTTTCGTGGGAAAATCAGTTGATTGTCTAGTTATTCATTGTTCGTTGATTATTCAAATTTTATCTGGTTAACCAGTTTCGCTGGAATAATCAGCTGTTGTTTGGTTATTCATTTTTCGTTGATTATTCAATTTTTATCTGGTTATCCATTTTCTTTGGAATAATCACCAGTTGTCTGGTTATTCATTTTTTCGTTGATTATTTAATTTTTATCTGGTTATTCAGTTTATTTGGAATAATCAGCTGTGGTCTGGTTATTCATTTTTCGTTGATTATTCAATTTTTATCTGGTTATCCAGTTTCGTTGGAATAATCAGTTGATTGTTCAGTTATTCATTTTTCGTTGATTATTCAACTTTTTATTTGGCTATCCAGTTTCGTTGGAATAAGTTCTTGTTGTCTGGTTATTCAGTTTTCGTTGTGAATTTTCGATTTGTTAATATTCGATTATGTCTGAGTATTCAGCTCTCGTTGGAATATTCGATGTTGTGAATATTGGATTTGTGAATATCCGATTCTGTGTGAGACTACAGTTTTTCCTTTGAATGTTCCATTTTGGTTTGGCTATTCAGTTCACGTTTGAATATTCGATTTTGGTTTGTTTATTCAATTATTGTCTGAATCAGCTTTTGGGATGTTCGATTTTGCTTGACTTATTTTATCAATTTTCGTTTTTCATTCTTTCCTTAGTATTTTCATTACTGCTCATCGCCTTGGGATCCGTTTCTCATCATCGCGTGTCCACTCCTAGATTCAAGCCGAGCTTCTGTCGGTGTCTTTCCGTTATAGTTCCCGTCAGAAGATCCCTGGTGCGTTTATACTTTATTTATATATGTTGTGGCAATTCCAGGACTCTTTCCATCACTCTTTCTATGTGATAGCAGGGTCTCCCGCGCTCGCTGGTGCACCATCATCACCCTCTGCTCCATTGAGTTTTGTTATAAAATAAATATGAACGGCCTTACAACCAGTTTTTTTTGGGGGTAGGGTACCGCAATCGGCAGTTTCCATGTAACTTTCCATTGGTTTGCAGCAAGTAGGCTTCTGTTTATTGTGTGAGTAATCGTTTGGAACCGGCAGATCCAATGTCACTGAAGATTTACGTTTGTACCCGTGCCCCCCCAATCTGAATCGATAATTGTCGGAACACAGTCTTCGTCGTTGTTGATTTATTGGATGACTGTGTATCCGAGCGAAGGGCCACCCTGCCCTTACCAAGGCCAGCGCATCGCATAAGACGCTGGGAATCCTTCGAATATTTCCTTGGCTTAAGTGCCATGTCGTTGATGAGTACCGCCTTGGCACCCGTGGTCACCTAGATATAAATCGACATATGTTACAAGGTCGCATGTTGCAGGGTTATTGTTAGCGGTAGGCTATAACTGCATCTCCTTGTCATGTCTAACCTATTTACCAAATGCCTCGTCTACGTTTGTTTCAGATCTGTTTAGGTCAGAGGTCAAGTATTGTCAAGTCTTATGTTCCAAGGTCTCGTGTTGCAGGGTTATTGTTAGCGGTAGGCTATAACTGCACCCCCCTTGTCACGTCTAGCGCGTGAGCTTTCCTCTGACTCCGCGGTCCCTAGTCTGATGCAATAAAAATATGTTGTGTGGTGATATTTCGCCATATCTCACCGTCTTAAAATCGGTGAATAGTTAAGTAGGGGTCTCGATCTCGTCTTGCGATATTGTATGGTTCAAGCTTACTGACCTATTTATTTGCTTTGTTTGCTTTCTATAGCATTCTATTATTGTTCGTATGTTCGCTTTGGTCCTTTGACAAACACTTTGTTGTTGTGTTTGTTTTCTTTGGTCCTTATAGCGATCATCTTGTCCAGGGCCAAACAGCTTGTTATTCTGTTTGTTCGCTTTGCTCCTTGTCGTGATCATCTTGTCCAAGGCCAAACAGCTTGTTATTCTGTTTGTTCGCTTTGGTCCTTGTCGTGATCATCTTGTCCAAGGCCAAACAGTTTGTTGTTGTGTTTGTTTTCTTGGGTCTTTGTCGTGATCATCTTGTCACTTTGTTACTCTGTTTGTTTTATTTGGTCCTTGTTGTGATCATCTTGTTAAAAGACAAACACTTGTCGTTGTATTTGCTTTTTTGGTCCTTGTCGTGATCATCTTGTCCAAAGTGAAACACTTTGTGTTTGATTTATGTATATATATATATATATATATATATATATATATATATATATACATATATATATATATATATATATATATATATATATATATATATATAAATTAGGTTTACTTTAGTGTCCTTATCACATAGTTTTACATCACTAGTAGTGTCATGCGAATATTAGTTAAATCAATTAGTTAAATCAATTCAATTTCATCCAATCTTCATGTATATGACTGGCTCGTTACATTCTATGTATACTAGTTACTAATCTCAATTTTCAGCTTGAATAATTTACACCGTCGAAAATGGGCATCATTACGTCTCCTATCCTGGATTGGGTTCATTCGGAAAGAGAGTAACCGAGCGTCAGTGGCACAATTTGTAACTTATGGTACTGACAGAAAACCTCTAGTGGCAGCAACAAAGTTATACACATTATTATTTATCAAAAATAGGGAAAGATGATGCGTTCTAAAACCACCTTCACCTTCGACCTTGACCTGGCTTTGACATTGACATTGACTTTGACCTGCCTTGCCTTTGAACCTGACATTGACCTTGACATTTTCCTTATCCTTGACCTTGGCACTTCCGCTTTCTTTAAAAATTCAAAATTTGAAGCGGGCGCGAAGATTAAAAATGGGTTGCGGCGTAAGCATGTATATTTGAAGATATATTAGGGGTTGATTCACATAGGTAATTTTTGGATACGCGCAGATTTTATTTGGCGATCTTAAATTTAATTAAACAATTTCATCAGGCTGGTCATCTTGGTAGGAGATTGTACATCTTAAGAACAATACCGGACAAAACTAAGCTAGACCGGACAAAATGGGTTGCGGGGTGGGCATATTTGCAAATATATTAGGATTTTTGATTCAAAATTCCCACGGATGAGCATATTACCTGATATTTATCTGAATTATTTCCCATGTAAAAAAAAATCTTAAACTTGTTTATTCTTGTCTGAACGAGTCATAATTCTTGGAATTGCTCTATTTTACACAGCGGCGAAAAATTAACAAAATTGTCCTTGAAATTTTGGACATGGTAGTAAAATAGCTTAAACGATTAAACGGGAGAGCAAATGGGGGTGATGCAAAATAATTTAATAGTGTGTGACAAGAAAAAAAAGATTTTTAAAAAGCAAAATATTAAATACCGTAATGATGCCCATTTTCGACGGTGTAAATTATTCAAGCTGAAAATTGAGGTTAGTAACTAGTATACAAAGAATGTAACGATCCCGTCATATGCATTGGACTAAATTGAATTTAAAAGCAAGTTCTATAAGAATGAGCCCAATTTCAGATAAAAAATTAGAATATGTTGGTGAATGTACAACAGCTTATGAAATGATTCAAAAGTTGTATTTATCACAGTCCACTGCTACGCAAATAATATGTAGAGGAAAAATTGAAGAAATTAAATTAAACAATTACAATACAATAGAATTTAGATGATTCCAAAAAGATGAGATACTGCTCAGAGCTTTACCTCCAAGTGGTAGTTATATTGGAGACTTTATGTATCTAATTCTAGGAGAACAAAGAACAGTAGATTATGTAAAGTCTAAAATAAAAAAATATATGACTTCTAGTGGCACAGACAAGAAAATAAAAGATATGAGTACGCTCGCAGCAAAAAAAAGCAACAAATACAAAGAAGCTACCATATAATAATCCTTAATTGGCATAAATGTAAATACACGACCGTTCGTACATTAGTGTGACAAGAATAGAACAGAAAATAAAACAAAGAAAAAAAAAGACACCAGAATGAAACGGAAAATAAAAATATCCAAATTTATACAGCAAAAAATAAACAGTTCAAAAGTTCAACAGTTAAAAAAGCTAACAAGGAAAATATCCAAACAGTCAACGCCAGCAAAGACTACAGAGAGGTTATAACAGGGATGAATTCTAAGGAGTTCGTTGCCGAGGCAGTGGTCAAGGTCATCTCAGAGGTGAGTCGTTAAACACTCGCAAGGCGGCTTTGCAGGTGATCATGGACAGCTGAAGTTTGTAATCCGAATGTAAAACATGCAATGAGGTGTAGCGAGGGGGAATATAATTGAGGAGCTCAAAGCCAGAGTGGGCCAAACCCATTCACTTGCATAGTAAGATATTTGTGTTTAAAGTTTTCAGAAAACTTATTTCGCAAATTTAGTACATCATTGCAACACAAATTTTCACAGGATTTTGTACATGCCCTACTTTTGAGAGGTAGTTAAAGAATAGGTGTTGCAAAATTTTCCAATGTACATGAAATTGGTTTTTCTTAGGCATGGACCACTATGGCTTTATCGATTTTCTAGTTTTGCCTTGCAGTTTGTAAACTTGTACCAAGAGAAAAATACAGCAGCATATTGTAGTTTTTAAAATACCACTTTAATAAAATATATTGTAACATATTTACTTATTATTATAATAACAATAATTTAAAAAGTAAAAAAGAAGTAATATTTTTTGTTTTAAGATATTAATATATTTTTTATGTTAAAAAGATATTTTTGATTAATAAAATTAAACTAAAAAATAGCCTATCTATAATAATAGTTATTACCATTCATCAGCCTCTGAATCACTTAAATCAAAATACTCTGATTTATCAACGTGTACGGAGTTTTTATTAAAAGCGGTGAAATACAGAAGGGATAAAATCTAGCAAAGATTGCAAGTCTGCTTTATTGTTATTTACCAGGCCTTATTTTTTCTTTAATATCTACCTGCCACTATTTCATAGACACTGCACAATTATGGGTGTATCAAAGTATTTCGTTTACAAGCACCTCGCGGCTCACAGTCAAATTTGCATGCGATATGCGGCCCAAGAACGGAAAGGATTTGCCCACCCCTGATCTAACGCATTGCGCTTGTACGTATGGTTGCTACTGGGAAGTGGCAGCGCAGACAAGATATTACCCGAGAAAAAAGTAGGATGACCTACAAAAGGAAATGAGATCTCATCAAAAACATAAAATGTAAAAAATTCCAAGTCACGCAGTTCTTTCTCTAGAAAAGGTTATGTGACCTCATGTAAGACCAAGTCGGTTATTTTTGTTAGGGTCTATACAAGCACCTATTCAACAACTTTGTTATAAATTGTTATCTAATCAATTACCTATCAACATTTATAGTGACCGTATCATTATTAAACACCGTTATTTCTATAATAATTATAATGACTTAGCAATTATCTTACATGAGATCTCACAACTTTTTTTAGCGAAAGAACTAAGGAACAGACGAGACTTGGCATTTTTTACATTTTATGTTTTTGATGGGATACCTCTTGTCCGAATTTAAAACTGGATACGTTTGGAACTTATAATTTATAATATATTCCGGGAAAAATACCGTTCGTTAAATTTGAAACCTACCAGTAACGGCTCAGGTGGTTGACACTAACAAAGCCATTACTCAATAACGGAAACTGATTAAAAATGATTTTTTTTTTACAATTCTGCAATTTTATTAGACTTACTGATTTCCAAGAAAACGGACGTCTATGGTACTTTGCGAGTGAATCGTAAGAAAGTACCGACGGAACTAAAGAGCCAAAAAATCAGAAAAGAGAAATTTTTGGCTTGCAAAGAGGGAAAGTAAGCGTAATGAAATAGAAGGATAGTGCGCTCATTTCAACCATTAAAATCTTGGAAGTAGTAGAAGTGCCAAATAAAATGGGAATTGCTGTTCAAAAACCTAAGTTAGTGGTGGATTATAACCATACCTTGGGCGGCATGGATCGAGTAGATCAACATCTAGCAAATTACACTATTCCTCAGAAGCGCGGTAAAAAATAATACCAATATTTTTTTTCACTTGTTTGATTTGGCACTATGGAATTCATTTACTCTGTGCAAGAAACTGCAATAATGGATACGGCTTTGGAATACCGGTTGAAATTTGTTCAGCTAGTGATAGACAACTTTTTCAAAGCTAATGATAGAAAAGACCTTCAACCTGCCAACCAAGCCCAAGGAAGACCATCTAACGAGGGCGATCTGGGAGACCAGATATTATTGCAGTGAATGTAAAGTGCCTTTAAGTATTGTTCCGTGTTTTAGAAAATATCACACAGAAGCAACTGTATACTTTTATATCGACAAACGAGATAGCTCGTCCTCGCAAAATTTGATTTATTGAAATTTTTTCATCATTTCTTGTTCATTTTTTGTTTAAATATTTTTTTTTTCAAATGCAAATTTGAGTTTTTTTTGAGTTTTCTAAAGTATTATCCTTTCAAATGCAATGGAAAATATTGAAAAAAAACTAGTGAAAAAATAACACATTTTTGTAAAAAAAAACGTGCATTCAGCGGTTAATAAAGTTTTTTACCTAAAAATATTATTTTATTGATTTGAGTAAACCATATTTCAAAATTATCATTTGTTCTAATTAACTTTAATACTTGATTGATATTTCTAATGCACTTTTTCTCGAAGTATGAAACAAACTAAAGAAATGCGGAAAGATATGTTTATGAAGGAAGTGCTTATATCTGCAGCAAAATGATAAATATGTTACAATTTTTATCGATATTTATTCTACACGTCATTATTAAGATAGATACTACACGTCATTATTAAGATGATAGATAATGATTGTGATATATTTTTCCTCGTATTTTTTCCTCAATAATAATACTTGTTTTTGCGAAAT
This sequence comes from Phosphuga atrata, assembly GCA_944588485.1. NCBI lineage: Eukaryota > Metazoa > Arthropoda > Insecta > Coleoptera > Silphidae > Phosphuga > Phosphuga atrata. Next base: position 27,058 of record CALYMW010000138.1, on the reverse strand, counting down.
GTCACGATCATAAATTGTATTTTTTATTAACTTCAAATAACGTGATTCTTTATGGAAAATATTTTCCTATGTACACGTATTTTTGTTATCTTCAATTAACGTGATAATAATTCTTTTTACGAAATATTTTTCCATGTATGATAATAATAGTCTTTGCGAAATGTAAGGATCATAACTTGTAATTTTAATTACCTTTAATTAACTTGAATGTTTCGAGAAATATTTTCTATTAATTAACGTGAAAATAATTGTCTTTGTGATCATAAATTGTATTTTTATTGCCAACAATTAACGTGATATTCGTCCGAGTCACCACCCCCAGGCGTCATTTAATGTGATAACCGCAGAATATACCGCTATGCATTTTGCAGAATATACCGCTATGTCAGAAGTACTTTTCTTAAAAACTCGCTAAGCGATTCACTTAATGTAAAATTTGATAAACCAGTAAAATTAATGAAGCTAATTTAGGTGCAAATTCGATTGCTAAATACGGCAATTTTACAAAGAATTTAAAGCACATCGAAGAGAAGAATTTTTATTTAAATGAAAACTATGAAAAGGGTATAGTCGATATTGCAAAAATTAATTCAAAATTCAACTTAGCAGACATGTTAACTAAAAGTTTAACAATACTAAATTTAAAATAGATTAAGGTTCGGATTAAATTAGTTTACACAGAATATGTTCATTACAGTACAGTTTATGTAAAAGATCAAGATTATATATTTATGTAGCACATATATGTAACTGTCTTAGTAATATTCATTATTCGTTAAGTTGTTGAATTTATACTATATTAAATAAATCTACTCATTAACCTGACTCATTTAAAAACCCATCACCTCAACACATATTGAATTTTTCAATTCAGAGCAAATTAATTTACATCAGCAGTTCTAAATCTATTATTCAAATTGGACTAACCTTTTCATCAGCAGTCTTAGACCACTCCTACAGCTTGTAAAAACTAAACCAATATAAAAAGAAATAGTTATTTGTCTTACTTGGACGGTGTCTTTCAGGATGGAATGCAAAACGTGGATGCGTTTCTTCATGAGCTGAATGTCTCCAAAGGTGGAGTTAGCGCACTGGCCATTCGTTATTGGATTTTCGAACCGGTTCTTGAACTCCTTTACAGTTCCCAACAGATCGGGCTTAACGAATTGCACCATCGAATAATCTACAACAAAAAGGAAATATATAACAATATATAAAATAAATAAAAATATATAAAAATAAATTCTTAAACTAAATCTAGATTCTACATTGATACATCAGTGGCTCGTTTGTCTATTATGAAGAATATTATGTTTAATTATCTAGTGCAGAGGTTCCCAACCTTTTGAATATGTTGTACCGGTATGTAACAGACAATACGGTCGCGTACCAGTGTAGATATTTCGCAAATTCAATTAATGGCCTTATTTTTTTCTCAAAAACTTGCTCAAAAACTTTATCGAACAAAAAAAATTATCCCCAACGCTTAATTTATTGAAGATCCATTTTTTGGCAAAAACTTTGGTAAAAGCAGAATGCAACTCTATATGTACACCATGATAAAGTAATGTCATTTTCGGGGCCTACCCTGAAAAAGATTTCAACGAAATAAATAACAAAATTAAATATATAATGTATTTATCTTTAGTTCAGACTTTGTAAATTGAAAATTAAAAAATAACATTTATTCTTCTTTCCTTTGAGAAATAAAATTTAGTTAAAATCAGTTTCGAGGCGGGCACAGAAAAACGACGTTACATTAGCATGGTGTATCCAATTGCAATAAAACCAATTAAATTCGTAAATACTTTTATTATACTAAATATAAATGTATGTAATGTGTAAAGATATTATAATAATTATTGCAATTAATGTGAAGGTTGCGCCTGTTTACATTTTACCAGCGTAGAAATATCGGGATCAATTTTTGTCAGATTCAGGCGAAGATCAGGGTCAATATTGTAATGACCTATATTTGTTTTTCATTGCTGCCATAGTTGAAAACCCTGTTTCGCATAAATATGTTGTATTGAATGGCATTAAAAATTTCAGAGCTTGGAATGAAAGTTCTGGATATTCTGCCCGAACAGAAAGCCAAAATGAAAATAAGCTTGTGCTCTCAAACTATAATTTCCAACCACCGTCACTTATGAGGTCTATGAAGGATTCTTTAGCAATTACGTCATCCGGAACTTCCGAAATGAATATAAAGGAATTACGAATCCAATTTTGGGAAGTAAAATCTTCTGTAAAATATTTTTCAAACCAATCTGACACCGATATTAAATGTTGCTTAATGTCGTTTATCACACAGTTTGTTACTGCTAAATTGTTTTCTTCAGCAAAATTGCAGAGAGAAAAAAAAACATACTAATATTTCCTTCTCTGATTGCTGTATCATTGACTGCGGTTTTCTTTTAAATGCTAATATTTTATCGCTGAAGTCAAACAAAGAATTATTAGTTCCTTGTAAAGAAATTTAAATCATTTAGTCGAGAAAATATATCGGATAGGTACGCTATTCTGAATAACCATTCCTCATTGGCAAAATTATCTTTCTTGAAATCTCCAGAAACCTTAAAGATTTTCTTCAAGAAAAATAGATACCTCGGAGCTTAACTCAAAAAGTCGACTGAGGACTTTTCCTCGTGAGAGCCATCGTACCTCGACGTGAAGCAAAAGTGTTTTATGAATAATCCCCATCTCATTGCATAGTATTGTAAATAGGCGGGAATTAAGCGCTTGGGATTTTATAAAATTAACTGTTTTTATGGCCTCATTGAGAACATGTCTTAAATTTACAGGCATATTTTTTGTGGCTAAGGCTTCACGATGAATAATACAATGAGTAGATTTGCATTTCGATGCTACTTCTTTTATTCTTGTCACTATGCCGGATAAATTTCTAATCATAACTCGAGCACCATCGGTGCAAACTCCAACACATTTGACCCAACTTATATTATTTTTAATTAAATAATCATTAATTATTTTAATTATTTCATTCGAAGTTGATCTCGCAGATATCAGTTTGCAGAATAATATTTCTTCTTGTATTTCATTATTGAAATCAAATCGAACATACACAAGTAATTGTGCCAGATTGGAGACGTCAGAACTTTCGTCTAGTTGCAGAGAATTATTGAAATCAAATCGAACATACACAAGTAATTGTACCAGACTGGAGACGTCAGAACTTTCGTCTAGTTGCAGAGAATAAAATTGACTTTCTTTTATTCTCTTGATTAAAATGCTTTCAATCTGTAATGCCATATCTTCTATTCGCCGTTTACCAGTATTGTTGGACAGGGAAACTTTGTCAATTTCCTTAGCTGCCTTATCTTCAAGCACAGATTTAACGATATCCTTAGTTGCAGATAGCAACAATATTTCTCCAATTGTGTGTGGATTTTCACAGTTGGCTATACGCAAACTTGCTAAATAAGATGCCTGAACACAATTAGTGTTTATGTTACTAAAAGAGAACACAGCTGCTTTTTGAGTGGACAATTCTGAATGTTTTCTCGGGATTGGCAATGTATTGTATAAAAAAACACATGATTTTACGCCAAATATTGTTCACTTATCGCGTACCGGTAGCTTGACATGTGTGTACCGGTACCGGTACGCGTACCACAGGTTGGGAACCCCTGATCTAGTGAATATATCACTTACATTCATGTAGATTATTTTGTAGTGGAGTTCCGGTTAGTATAATCCGTCTAAGCGTGTTGATGCCCTTCAGGGCCTTGGAACAGACCGAACTGGAGTTCTTGAGTCGGTGCCCTTCGTCGCATATTAGCAGATCCGGGCCTGAAGTGTTAAAGAAGATTGGGAAAATTACAACAAACCGTATGAAAATTATCTCACCTGGATTAACCAGACCGACTTTGATTATCTCGAGGCTTCTCTCGTCGAAGCCCGATTTGTTTTTCACTCGTTTTGGCTGCTGTGTCAGAATTCTGTAGCAGTCGTAGCCCATGATCAAAACTCCGTTCTCCTCCCACCATTGCCTCAAAACCTTCAATTTTGATAACCTGTCCTTTTGCCAATCACTGGAACAAAGTTTAGATTCAATAGGACTTCAACTTGTTTACTAATATTATTTATATTAACTATTATACTATGTACATATTTAACATTTTATATTATATTTTTTACATTTTTACATTAACTATTATACTATTATACTTGTACTATTTATATTAACATGACGATTAATCCGAACAGACAGGAGTCGGCTCAGACAAAACTTTGTTATAAATTGTTATCTTCTGTGTTAGTAAGATCTAATATCAATAGCGGACTAATCTTTACCTGATGATGAACACGTTCATGTTTTCTTTAGAGTTGGCCAGTGTGAAACCGATATCGAATTCATTCTGCCAGTTTAAAACTGTTGAAACTGGACAGACGATTAGGACATGTCTGGTGTTCGTCACCGAATGGCTGAATAGAGTGTGAATCAGTGTCACCACCTAGAATAGAAACGGAATTCAAGTATATAAAACCCAATTCATATAATATATCTACATAAATAATTAGGCTGAACTATTGGGTTGTTCGATAATTAATGTCGTTTTTTTCATATTTTTCAAAGTGATTTTATTTATATTAACAACAAACATTAATCAATGATATGTTGACCATTTTGTAGAATAAACTTTTGCCATCTTTCGGTAAGTTGAAAAATTCAACTTTCGAGGAAGTTTTGGTTTTTAGAAGCGCAGAATTGGTCCAACATATTTTTAACGGAATCTTATTCGGAATCGAAAGTTTTAACATCCAAATGGTTTTGAAGCGAGCGAAAAAATGGTAATCTGATGCTGCTAAATTAGAGCTATAGGGTGGATGTGGCAAGAGTTTCCAATTGTGCTCTGTTTATTTTTGACGGGTTATCAATGAGGTATGGGGTCTGGCGTAATCCTGATGGAACATCACGCCTTTGCGATTGTCCAGTTCAGAGCGTTTTTTCTTGATTTATTCGTTCAATTTCGATAGTTGACGACAGTAGACATTCGAATCAATAGTTGGGAATTATTAGTTTTGGTTACGATTCAACAAAGAGTCGCATATGTTAATGCGTTTGGTGAGGTGGATTTCCTTTAGTACGTGAGGAACCCAAACATTCAGTTTGTTTACGTAACCAAGCTGTAATGCAAGTAAAAGGATGAATTCGATATGTCGAGCTTCTCTGGAGTTTTCATGCGCCGGTTAGTTTTGATTGACGCCCTTATTTTGTCGTCATCAGTAGTGGTTGGACGACCAGTATGTGGTGATTCTGGCACATTAAAATTTACAGAGCGAAAGCGAGCAAACCAACATGAACATAGGCTTTCAGTAAAGCAGTCCTCACCATAAACTTCATATAATTTCTTCCGAGCTTGCACCCGATTTTTGCCCTAACGCACGTAAAACAATAAAATATGCCGATAATGCTTTCTTTGATTGTCCATTTTCAACTTAATTTTCAACTAACTTTTATAACTAACTAAACTTTTACTTATGACGATCAGCTGTTGACTAAAGATAGTGTCGGAAGTCAAACCTTGAAAATAGTATTTAATATTGTTCACTACTATACGACACGCAATCACTACTACATGAAATATGCAGTTCATGCCATCTATGAGAAAAAACGACATTAATAATAGAACAACCTAATAGATCTAATAGTCTAAATGATAAGTTATACAATTAAGAAACAAATTCAAGCAGTCTAGACCAGTGGTTCTTAATCTTTTAGTGATAAAACTAGTAGATGTGGATCATATTATTTGGAATGGAATATTTGTGGTGGATGGAAGAGTTGAAAAGAAAGGAAAAGTTATTAGCCTTAGTTACTAACGTCACTTCACTACATATAGTAACCTCCGTTTATGAAGGTTAGCAAATCTTGTTTTCCAATATTACTCCTCCACTTACAGTAAGTTTGCTTTTAGAAAATTAGCAAAATTATGTTACTAAAAGTCTCACCAAAAAAATTCATTACCAATAAATTACTCAACTGACGTTCATGTTAACTTTGACTTCATTTTCAATGTACTTCTCTATTTAAAAATCCACTATCAAGGTTATCGACCTTGTAGATTCCTGAATGTCAAATTTGTTTTAATTAAAATATTTATGATCTTAATAGATCTGAAAGAGTTTTTATTAAATATTTTACTATTTTCACGCATATGTGGTATGGATTTATCTGGCGCTTTTCAGCATGCAGCCTAACAACCCAACCTAGGTCAAACCAACATTCAGCTTTACAGCTTCATCTTATATTAGATCTAGAGGTCGCGCTGCCATGGTTAGTTTGTTTTATATCTTCATTTTTTCTGCCGCTTTGCGGTATTCAATCCAGCCTAAGTTAGACTAACAGACTTTGCCACTTTAGCTTATATCGAGGTGCTCTAACCTAACCCAGGTTTAACAACACCTCTTCCTACTTTATTTTATTATAGATTGAGATGACGCGCGGTCGCAAGATTTGATCTGGAATATAAAATGCACTTTTAAGAAGAAGATCTGCTTTATCGAGCTGTGTTGTACGCAATTTTGGTAGGAATCAGAAAATGATTTGAAAAATTTCAACTTATAGCTTTTAATTAAATCCTGCGGCAAGGCTGTCCGTCATGAAGATAACAAAACGACAATTTCAAAAGAAAATGTATAATCAAATTTTGAAAGCTCTCAGAGGTACTTGATAGACTGATCTCTTCTCTACAAATATAATTAATTTAATCGTTCTCCCTTATGTGTAACCTATTAACAATTTTTTTTAACGAATCAAGTCATTAATCATGTATTCTAATCAAAACCCAACACAAAAGTTATTAAGATTTTTTTAAATTGTATTAACACAATTTACATGGGCTTAAATGAAGAACGCAGTCGAAGGTTAGGGAAAAAATCCTCTGCAAAAATGACTCGCTTTGGAAAGATGAAAACGACAAAGTTTCTACAAAAAAAAACTACTCTATTGATAGTGTTAAACGCATGTTCGGCGAAATAAGGAAAGTTGTACTAAAGATAACATATAAAGAATTAAAACATATTTACATTGTTTTTAAGAAAAAATTCTGTATCACTTTTCAAGATCATTTTCCAAACATTTTAATTACATACAAAATAAAATATTTTTTATAAAAAAAATTATCACTTTTCAAAATATTAATTTTTATAGAAAAATATATATAAGAATCTGTTAGAGTTATCAACTCATAGATATTTGAATATATTGTTTTCTCTTCCGGTTTGGCTTTAAGAGAGAGCGGCCGCGGCCAAAATTGTTAAAGTTATTTCATAGAACGATGCCTTGTGTACAAATGTGTACAATTTCATTACTCCACGTGGCGTGGTACCTATAAAGGAATTTTTTTTAAGGAAATCAAACTGTGTAATCTCGAATTTCAACTAAAACCGAACACAGAAATTTCAAAATATTAAAAAATTGCGGAAAGATGCAATAACCCTAGAACCATTGAAGCGAAAAAAATCCTATGACCCAACAATTAACAGCGGAGCGAACAAATTAATGCGTTTGGTAAAAGAAAGTGCTCTCTATTGATCTATGTCAAAATTATTTCTTGCGAAACCAAAGAAAGGCATGGGATTTTTAGAAATTGAAGCAGAAAAGTAGAGAACAGTTTTAACGCGCGTCATGTTGTAGTTTTTATCCGCAAAAAGTTCATGCAGTCACATTTCAATAGGCCTCGATAAGCATTATTCGATTTTAAGAAGAAAATCTGGGAAAATTTCGAAATGGCTGTTGCTTCAGCCATCAAGTGGTAGAACTGACCGTTATTCAACCAACTCTTTTGCTGTACACGGTAGGAACACGTGTAATATATTGTTAGATTCCAAAATTAAGTGTGTAATTTTTAACTATTTTTGCAGAAAACTCGTAAATGTCACCGTTTAGAAAATTGATTTTAAAATTGAAGATGTCCCAAAAATTTACATCGTCTCCTATATAAAATTAGCTTAATTTCAAGAATCTGAAATCAGAAATTTGTAAATTCTTTAAATAGTTTTCTGTGATAAAATCAATAAAAACTCTAATCAAATGTGGCCAGGCTTACGAAATACTTGGTAAAACTGTGAATTTGCAAGAATGTTCAATTGTTTCTAATGTAGAATTTTACAATTTTGCCGAATATGCGAAATAAAATTTTCCCGGGCACCATTCAACCCGCTAAATGGAAGGAAATTTCTGTGGGGCTGAGTCCATTATGCAACCCATGGAGCCGTTGCTAGCCACCCCGAATTCGTGTAGATGACTTGCATTTAAAAAAATCCCCTGGCAATACGGTTTGCAATGGAATGATAAAATTTGTTCCACTGGTAGAGGGATGTGTTCTATCAATTCATGTTAGAGTAATTAGAAATCTTAGAAATGTAAGGAAATGAGAAACGCAAAAGTTTGAAAATCAAGTAAACAATAGGAGGGATATTTCAAACGTCGGCTACGTCTGGACTGTCAGCCTCAGAAAACTCATGCAAGGTAATTTTGAAGAACTTGATGTATTCTATTCGAATTTGAATCGAAAATGACGATACATTTTTTATATGAATGTACCTTTCGCAGTCAAAGGGTTTACGGCAACATTCAATTACCGTTTGAATTCAAATGTGGACGGAAGCAACTGTTTCTAATGGAAAATTGTCTGAACTTTAAAAACCTACAAAAAAAAGTGTAAAATTTTCGTTTTCTTGTAAAAATTTGAGAAAAAAATGGGAATTTCGACGATGCTATGCGTTACTAAACAAGAGCCAGAGTCGCCGAATTCTGCAATTTAGAGATTTCAAGACATCTCTTTGAATTTGATTTGAATCTGAACCTAACAAAGAGCGAAAAATCAGAATTTTGATTTAAATTATTTTTTTAATTTTATCTTTTCATGGCACATGAATAATCATAAACTGATAAACTACAAAAATGACATTAGCACATAACCTGAGCGAAAATAATGTCAATATGATCAAAATCACAATGTGAAAATAGTGTCAAATGAAGTTTTTTTTGACCTGGAGTGCGAATCCGTTGATGGATTTGAGAAATTCAAACGCCATACTGTTGGGCTTTTTGCCGGGCATGCACTCCTCAGACTGCAAATGCAAATTTTCCTTTACGCGTTTTCGTGTGAAGAGGTGAATAACGTGACTTTGCGAATTGAGGCTTGAGGTACGTCCCCGGAGGTGTAATGCGTCGCAAGAGGTGTCGTTCGAAAGTAGACACGTTGATCTATAATCCCTGAAAAGAGCAATACAATTCTAAAACATTTTACCGAATATGGAAGGTTTCAATTTGCCCAATTTTGAGAAATTCGTTTCTAGTTTGGACGGACGTCGCAATACCCAGATGCGATAGACCAGTGTGTCGTTCCCATCCCTATATAGAACCTTTTGTTCTCTATTTAGAAATTTAGCGAATCAATTTAGCTTTAATTTAGCGAATCCCCGCGAAAACAAACTAAAAGACACAATGTCGAATCGATTGGTGTCGGTCCGGTCCCGATCCGGCTGTTGTTTATCCTAGGAGAGGGATCCCCGCAAATTAGGTGAAAAAAACGCGTTTTTACGATTTTTGTGTTAAAATTGACCCAAAGCGGGAATAGGATATTACATGTCCAATATTCTTCCACCGCCCGTTGCGGGTAAACATCTCGCATCGAACGAACCGGTTTGGAGACGCGGTGCTATCCAATCAAGAGAACAGCATCAAAAGATGTGATGCTGCGTCAGGTGAACCGACGGTCGCGTACTTTTCCGCATGACGCCAAAAAACGTGAAATTGACGGGGCAAGTAACGCAGTAAAAAAATCGAGCCGTCGCACACTGGGACGGATTACGAATTTACGGCGACAAAAATAAAATCCAGTTCATTTCAATTTTATGTCTCACATATTAACTTATGATGATATTCTGATGATCCTAATATAAAATTAGTCTATATTAAATGTACACAATTAATTAAAAATGAAAATTTAAGTGCAAAAAATATATTTTTTTATATAACAAAAGTGCAATAACATTTTTTTTTACAAATTCACAACCGTCGTTGACACAAAACTTATCCAACACGTATTGTACTAATCGTTCATTACACTTTTACGAAGAAAACTTATAAAAACTTTCATCTCTTAATACAAAAAATAGTTAATTTGTCGCCGTCAATTCGTAATCCGTCCCAGTGTGCGCCGACCAAAATTGCTCCTCAAAGGTGCGAACCGATTTACTGTTTTGGCACCTGGAGGACGCTATGTGTGACTTGCGAGAGGCAGGCAGACACGAGTCGAATGCCCGTTCAGTTTTCAAAAGAAAATGACAATTTAAAACGCAAATGAAAAATTGAAAACGCAACTATAGGCGCCCCCTGCGGAGCGGAGCTTAATAAAGCTCGTCTTAAAAAACCTAATTTTTTTTGTTTAATTCACCGGAAAAAAATCAAGACGTAAACCGAATTTTTACACAATTTACAAAAATCGTCATTTTTAGATACTCTTTTTGTTCAGGGACTTTTTGTACAGGGATTTAGTACAATTTAATTAGTGATTTGTCCAAATTTCGATCTTTCCATGTGTTCCAACTGTTTGGTACTAATGTACACTAAACGTAAATCAATAACGGGTTGTTCTATCAATGAATACATGCGTATTTTAAATTTTATTTACATTTTTACGAACATTTTAAATCATCATGGAAGGTATAAGTATAGAATAGATTTAGTATATTATTTTAATGCAATTTTTGTGACTGCATACTCTTTACTAACTTCTGAATCCCTGGTTTTGTGATGTTCTAATCTAAATGCATGTCGGCACTGGCATCTAACCGATTTCGGTGCTTATTTTTAATTATCAGAAACACCGCATAGATATGTCGATGAAAGTTAAAGTTAGGTAACGTACAGCCATTTTTCGAATCTCTGGGAAAGAAACTGCCTTTTGCCTCCAAAACTCTTCAAGATTAATTCTTGTCTGAATGTATTTTTTCCTATCGTGTTCCATTTCAATTGTTAAGACAACTAAATAAATGTAAACTAAATAAATATATTACGCGTGCATTGAAACTTTAAATTTCACAACCGTGCAGTTGAAGGTTTAATTTATTTAGTTTATTTTAAATTTATTTAGCAAAAAATCGACCAAATAAGGAAACGCATTTTTAATTTGGACTCACGAACTGATCCAGCAACTCTTTGTTCTCTCTGTTAGTTGAGCATATTTGTACTTCCTTTCACAGTTCCTACCACCTCGACAGCATGTTTTCCTTGGAAAACCAACGTACTTCCTTCCGTGTAGAAAAACAGAGTTTCATATCGGAGCACAAAACAACAAAAAGAAATTAGTATTAAGTAACCTCTTTTTATTAAAGTTAAACTACTTTTATAGTTGTTTCCATTGCAATAAAAAAGCATTTGCGGGAGCGTTTTAGCACGCAATGCTTGACGATAATCAATGCAGTGTATAGTAGTTGCATATAGGAACCACTAGTCTAGACAAACTAGTCTAGATCAACAGTTTTCAAAATAAAATTATTTTTACACTAATCTAGAAGAACTAAGCTGTTCTCTAAGCTAAGAAAATTAGCAGGTCTTCAGATCAGTAGTTTCTCAATTGTTGAAACTCAGATTCAAATTGAACTCTAGCTTCATCTAAAATAGCCTGATTTAAACTAGGCCAAACCAGCATTGGTCATTTTAAGACCCAAATTTAATTAGTGTAAATCGCCGAAGACATAAGCAATTGATTATCAGCGATTCTCTAATGCAAATCCAGTGGTTTTCGAAGAAAAAAACAAAATAGGCAGACGGCAGAGATTCCATAATATGTTGGAGCTTACTTGGAATGTTTTGCCTAGGCCCATGCAGTGGGCCAGAACGCAACCCGCCCCAGGCTTGGTCCGCATTATGTCGACGCTCTCGTAGCAGGCATCCCACATGAACTTGACTCCATTGATCTGGTGCTCCTTCAGCCTCTTGAATAGAACTGGGTGGACGGCAATGATCGAACCTTCCGTGGCATCCAAGACCAACCTGCCCATATCGCTGCTTTGCGACGAATCCAACTGAAAACAGAACCAATTCCGACGAAATTCTCAGGTAAAATTTAACAAACCTTATTCCGTTTTTGCTCCAGGCGCTCTAGGCGCTCCTTCTCCCTTAAGTTTGCCTGGCGCGTCGCTCCTGTCAGTTTCTCGTCCGTGAGCAGCGTCCGAATGTTTCGTCTCCCCACCGCCCTGACTTTGGCGTCAGCGACTTCGCTCTCCGTAGCGTCATCTCTCTGGTCCTTACTAGTATTCCACTCGTCTTCTTCTTTGATAATTGGTTCCTCCACACTACAACGGTCCGAATTAGGAACGAAAGTTATGGAATTTAAGATAATCAACTTACATATCTATGTCGAAATCTTTAAACTCTACTTCTCTGCAAACATAAAAGAAATTTAATATATAGTTGATATATAGAGCTATAGGAAGTAGTCTTGATTAGTGTAAGCCGAACTGGTAAAGCCTAATTTTAAATATTTAAACAATTTAAGACTAGTAACACTAATCAAATTAAAACTAACATTTGTTCCAATTTCTCGATGTCGACTTCTTCCGCTGGTTCCTCGTCGGATGTATCGCTTAGCTTCCACGCACCCACTGACCTACTCTCACTGGCTTTGGACGCCTTCTTCCCCATATCATCAATCACCTCCTTAAATTCCTCCAAAACCTCGTCGTCATTGCTGCTCTGCAGATTGGTAATACGTGTTTGGGATTCCGGTTCCGATTTGGGGAAAGCGTTGCTGATGGCTTTGAAATCGCCTAGAAGCTCAACGGGTTCTAATTCAATCGAGGAGCGGGAAGACGAAGAAGACTCCTTCTTCTCCCTTAAGTTGGCCTCGCGCGTCGCTCCCGTCAGTTTCTCGTCGGTTAGCAGCGTCCGAATGTTTTGTCTCCCCACCGCCCTGACTTTGGCGTCGGCGACTTCGCTCTCTGTAGCGTCATCTCTCTGTTCCTTATTAGTATTCCACTCGTCTTCTTCTTTGATAATTGGTTCCTCTACACTGCAACGGTCCCAATTAGGAACGAAAGTTATGGAATATAAGATAATCAACTTACATATCTATGTCGAAATCTTTAAACTCTACTTCTCTGCAAACATAAAAGAAATTTTATATATTGATGATATATAGAGCTATAGGAAGTTGTCTTGATTAGTCTAAGCTGAACTTGTAAAGCCTAATTTTAAATCTTTAAACAATTTAAACTAGTAACACAAATCAAATTAAAACTAACATTTGTTCCAATTTCTCGATGTCGAGTTCTTCCGCCGGTTCCTCGTCGGATGTATCGCTCAGCTTCCACGCACCCACTGACCTCCTCATACTGGCTTTGGACGCCTTCTTCCCCATATCGTCAATCACCTCCTTAAATTCCTTCAAAACCTCGTCGTCATTGCTGCTCTGCAGATTGGTAATACGTGTTTGGGATTCCGGTTCCGATTTGGGGAAAGCTTCAAATTCAATCGAGGAACGGGAAGACGAAAAAGACTCCTTTTTCTCCCTTAAGTTGGCCTCGCGCGTCGCTTCCGTCAGTTTCTCGTCGGTGAGCAACGTCCGAATGTTTCGTCTCCCCACCGCCCTGACTTTATCGTCGGCGACTTCGCTCTCCGTAGCGTCATCTCTCTGTTCCTTAATAGTATTCCACTCGTCTTCTTCTTTTATAATTGGTTCCTCCACACTGCAACGGTCCGAATTAGAAACGAAAGTTATGAAATTTAAGATAATCAACTTACATATCTAAGTCGAAATCTTTAAACTCTACTTCTCTGCAAACATAAAAGAAATTTTATATATGGATGATATATAGGGGTAATAGGAAGTAGTCTTGATTAGTCTAAACCGAACTGGAAAGCCTAATTTTAAATCTTTAAACAATTTAGACTAGTAACACTAATCAAATTAAAACTAACATTTGTTCCAATTTCTCGATGTCGAGTTCTTCCGCCGGTTCCTCGTCGAATATATCGCTCAGCTTCCACGCACCCACTGGCCTCCTCTCACTGGCTTTGGACGCCTTCTTCCCCATATCATCAATCACCTCCTTAAATTCCTCCAAAATCTCATCGTCTTTGCTGCTCTGAAGATTGGTAATACGTGTTTGGGATTCCGGTTCAGATTTGGGGAAAGCGTTGCTGATGGCTTTGAAATCGCCTAGAAGCTCAACGGCTTCTAATTCAAACGAGGAACGGGAAGACGGACATTTTAGTGTCAAATTGTGGGTGTGGCTACTCGTCGAAGTGGTACGGCTCCGTCTGGATCCTTCTTGGAACGACAAAATATCTACTGAACTGATAAAAAGGTATTAGTTTAGATTTAGACTAATCGATTAGACTACCGATTTAATTCGCTCCCCATTTGCCAATTTTCAACGAACGGTATCGTTCTCTGGTGGTCGATTGCTGTTTCGATGTTTTCTTCAGTTTGCGAGTTTTTTCTTCTGCGTTTGCACCCTTTGTCCTCTTCGTCCTCGTCAGAAGAACTAAAAGCAAAGCTTTGAAACCTTCAGAAGAAATTTCTGTATAAAAACAAACCTCAAACAAGAAAGCTCTTTGGATAATCCAGAAAATGTCGCGGTTAGTGCATTCAGCGGTTCAGGATCTAAAAGAAAACCATGAATATTTAAAATATTGTTTGAAAATCAATTTTGGTCCTTATTGCTCTACATATAAGTGATGATCACAGAATACAGCAGAATTGGCTTTTGGTGACTTTTTGGTGACGACGAAGCAGAGAAAGAACTTTAAGTTATAAAGCTATTATGTTAGACCCTGAATACTAGAACCCTGAATGTATGCAGTTATAAATGACCTTCAGCAGCCGATACCCGAGTAGTATGAAGTAGTATTTTTGAACTATTTGGGTATTGAAAATTGAAAAAAACAGAAGATTTGCAAAAGTGAATGAAATATTTATTTGAGCCGATAAATGAATGCCTGCCATTTACTTTTAAGAGATTATTTCATGCAACTGTTGCCCGCTGCTACGCCGTAGGTGGTCCATCCGTGGGCTACAATTTTGGCATGTTTGTCCAGCATTACGGCCGGTATCTCAGCAATGGCAGCTGTAATGGCAGGGCTTGTCCCTGTATACGAGAGACTTCACGTATCCCCACAAAAAATAATCTAGTGGGGTCAAAACGCATGATCTTGGCGGGAAATGGACTGCTCCAAAACGTGAGATTAATTGCTCACCAAACTCGCCTCTCAATAGGTTCATGATATCGCGTGCTATGTGGCATGTGGCTCCGTCTTGAAACCACATGTCAACCAAGTCCAATTCTTCCATTTTGGATAAAAAATAGTGGGTAATCATCGCAGGTACCGCGCGAAAACTAATGTAACGTTGCGATATAGCAGCAATATTTTCCTCGGTACGGGTTACGGGTACGCATACGGGTTGGTGGATTAATTTCCAATAAAGTGAAACTGGTGCGAAATTTGGTTAAAACAACTCCAATGGCCTGTTCGGTGGGTCGATTATGACGACCATAAAGTGAACGTAGTTTACGTAACACTTTTCTCACCAGTACGAATTTTGATAATAAAATACAATAATTTGCAAGCGTTGTTCGTTTGTTAGTCTATTCATTGTGAAAGTCACGAATCTTTTTTTTACACTGAAAAAATTTTCAAATCACTCGTTACAAATAGTGTGAATAACATGTTATAGATTATTAGTACAGGTTAAGTGTGGTTAAAACGTTGTTAATTTTCCTATTCACTTTAAGTATGTATTACTACGTCGCACAGTTGTCTGAATCTGGTAAAAGTTGACCAAAAAACGTAAAAATGATAGTCACCGACTGAGTTTATTTCAAAAAAATCTTGTAGAGAATGCTTCAGTGTATGTTATTCTAAAATAAAAGTTACCCTTGTCGGCTCAGCGCGCACACGTGTAGCGTGTCAAAAATTTCTTTGTTAATGCAAGTGCGTGTAAATTTTTACTGGAGTGTGCTTTTTCGTTTTTGTTTGATGGAGGGAGTCAAGGAAGGTATGTAGAATTTTTACATATATAACGTTTTCATTAATTTATACTAGCGTTAGAAATCATGTCAAAGATGTGTCTACGGATTTTCTATTAAAAAATTTTCAGTAAATTAGCAAAAAAGTTATCACTGCAGCGGGGCATAAGAAGTTGAGATATGGAACATATAGGTTACGATGTTTTTTGATAGAATATATAAGAAAATCTTGCCTATATCTGCTTTTGTATATATATATATATATATATATATATATATATATATGTTTTATTAAATTTTATTAAATCAATTCAAATCAAAGCAAATTAAACTGAATTAAAATACTTTTATATACATATTTACATGATATTCCAAACAATTTTTAAAAAAGTGCTCGCTCATCTTGGATCCGCCATTATGAATTTTTTAATTAAACAATGAAATTCATAATCAGTAAACTCGATATTAACACTTATCTACCAATTTATCAAATCAAATTTTCATCAATTTTAATGAAGTAGTCGGCCATATTTGATCCCCATTTGAATTTTAAAATTATACTAAGAAATTCGTTATCAGTGACCTCTAAAATCCTCATATACCAATTTATATGAAATTCCGATAAAATTTTACTGAAGTGGCCATATTGGATCGGCCATTTTTAGTTTTAATATTATACTATGAAATTCGTATTCAGTGATCTCGAAAACCATTATATACTAATTTATATGAAATTCTGATAAAATTCTAATAAAGTACTCGGTTATATTGGATTCGCCATTTTGAATTTTAAAATTATACTACGAAATTCGTAATCAGCGGCCACAAAAACCCCTATATTCACGTACACTAATTCACGTTCAAATCTGAAACTAGTTTCTATTTTTGGCCAACTTTTTTGAAATCCAGAACACTGTGCGTCGAAACGTTCGCAACCATACTATTAATTTTGTTAGAGTGAACGTGTATGCACATAAGTCTAAAAACGTGGACTAAGTTAAATCTTGGAATGAATTTAGAATTGAATTGTCAGTGATGATAGTGACGATTCCAGGATTTGACTAATCAAATGAGATACATGATTTTTTTTACGATTAATGCTTACCTTTCCTGCATAATACCCGTTCTAGTTCAAATTGGTTGTTATAATCCGTGTCATCGTTATTATCCTTGTCGTCGTTATTATCCGTGTCGTCGTTAGTGAAGGCGTCGAGGAAATCCCGCTTCAGCATGGGCGTGCTTCTTAGTTTACGCTTTCGCTGCTCGCGCGACGGAGGCTCTGCCTTCTCCATAGTCTTCACGGTGCATTTATTTGTGATCCCCCATATGTCATGGCGGAACGCCGCGGTGGCGAAGTCGAGCTGCTTAGTGGTGTCGTCGATTAGCTCGACCCTCCGATCCAAATTCGTCCCTCTGGTGACCACCATCTGTCTCTGAATAAAGTTCCTGTATTGATCCAGGAAAGTGAGGTACCTTTCGAGACTGTCTTTCAAAAGGTCGGTCGCCATGAACTTGCTGAAGCGCTTTTCCGGTTTGAACGGAAGGAGCTTGTGGCCCTGGCTTGTCATTTTCACCCTGAAAGAAATGCTTTTGCACTAAATGTTAAAATTTGGACAACAATATTGTTATAAAGCAAATTTATAGCGAATATTTTTAAAAGATATAAATTCTTTAAAATGGTCATTCATTTTGAAATACACTAGATTAACTTTTGTGCACAAATTTTGAAGAAATTTGAAAATTCAAGATGAATCTTTATGAAATTTCAACAAAATCTCAATAATTTATGCGAAATTCTAGATGAAAACTTTAGACATTTTGAAACATTGTAAATTAACTTATTATGTAAAAATTGTATATGGTTATTTTATGTAAAAATTTATGCAAAAATTTGGGCTTGAAAAGTACGTAGACACTGTAAACTTGGACAATATAGGTATAATCGGTGTTCTGCATGCTTATCGCAAACCTTTTTACCTCCAACACATTTCAAGTCACATTTATATGAATTACAACAAAAATAGTAGTCCCCTTTAATGATTTTTTTTAACCCAACCCATGGACGGAACCAGGGGAGGATTTTGGGGTTCAACTAAAATTCAAAAAATCTGCATTTAAATACCGTATATTGGTTTAGCAGAAGTCGGGAAGCAGTCTGGAATTACTGTCTGGAGTTATTACCGCGTTTATTTTTTAAATTTATTTTCCTAGCGAGTCGAACGCCCTGCCGTTTCAACGGGCGAATTAAAGAAGAACCTTAGCGTATTATAGCGTATTATAAACTTGTTTTCGCGAAAGAAAAGAAAATATGCCATAAGATTTATCGCTATTTGTGCAGTCGTCGCTTGTTCTAACTCGGTACAGTTCCTCTCTCTCTCTCTCTCGCACCATAAGCTCTATTGGTACTATGACAGCGATTACAAGTGCGGCCTCCATTTAGACTGTTCGGTATGCACTGGACACTCTCAGTGCCACTTTCCGTTGAATTAGCGATAACTTGTGCCTGATCAATTTCTTCTCCAATATGGGCAATTAAACTATTTTAATCAATTGCCCATATCGGAGCTGCGTAGAGCATGGTCGAATGTACCACCGAGCATAGGAGCATTCGCTTGGTGCTTTTGGGGCCAACGACGTTGGGCATTAGTTTGTCTACTACTGCAGCGGTATTGAGCGCTTTAGTTTTTAAATGATAGATATTTGCCGATCGTTACAGCCAGGTATTTAATTGACTCTTTCGGTACTATCTTTTCTTAAATTACAAGTTTAGTAATGCGACCGATTTTTCTAAATCCTGTTAGCAGCACTGCCATTTTCTTTTCGGGGGCCAATTCTAGCCTCTTTTCATCCAATAACCAACTTGATCTATAGCTGCATTTGCTCTAAGCCTTATTTCCCTTTATGTTTTCCCCGTCACTACCAGAGCGTCAGCAAAGCTCACGATCTCCACTTCCTCTGGCAGTTAGAGTCTGAGGACTCCATCATACATGTTGATGTTCCACAGTGTCCGTCCCAGAACTGAGCCCTGTTGAACACCACTGCTGACATCGCGTTTTTCTCTTGATTTCTCAGCTTTCAGAATGATTTTTCTATTTCTTAAAGAGCCTCTGATTAATCACTATGTAGATATGGTGGCATGCTCTTTCTTGCTAGTTCCTCCAAGATGTTTTGCAATGATGCAGAATTAAATGCATTTCTAACGTCGAGTGTTATAAGTGCACATAGTTTTCTCGTTCTTTGTGAGCCTTCTTGGGCTTTTATCGCCCCTTCGACGATCTTATCTATAGCATCTACTGTCGACTTTCCCTTTCTGAACCAATGTTGCTTCTCTGAGAAGTTATCACCTGTCACTAGTGCCTGTTTTATTCTTTTTAGCAGTAGTTGCTCTAGGAGTTTTCCTGCTGCATCTAGTAGATACAGGGTTCTGTACGACGAAGGCTTCTCGATGGGCTTATCGCCTTTCCTAATTAAAACATGTTTGGATTTTTCCCATATATCTGGAAATATTCCCTCGGTGAATATATGGTTTATTATTTTGAGAACATTGTTTAGAAACTATAGCACAATTTTTTTTTCACAAATTTTTATGATCTCTGATGGAAGTCCATCTATACCTGGGCTCGGCCATTTCGAAGGCGCTAGATGGCTCTACATAGTTCCTTCTCATTGAAAGGCACAATCTCTAGCACGTCTGGTTGCTTCCAGACCGATTCTTCATTGGTTGAGAAAAGTGCATCAGCAATCTGTAGTGTTGTTTCCATGGGGACCCTAATCTTTTGTTGCCTTAATTTCGGACCTCTTATCTCATGGCATAGGTTTTGCTAGTGGTCCCATTTTGATTTTTTTGAGTTCCATTCTAAGAGTCTTTTTCGCAGCTATGTACTCCTGCTTGATTTTTTCCTCGTTGTGTTGGGCTACATTTTTTTAGCTGCACGTTGGTATATGAGTCTGGCTTTATCACAGGCTGCCCTTGCTTGAGCGATAGCATTCCACCAGTAGACCCGTCTTTTTTGTCTGCGTTTCATTTTTGGTGATTGTGTGGCATCACAGCTTTTGAATATACTTTTTATAAACGAATTTGCTGTATAAAGCTCGATCTTGTTAATTTCTGCTTCTAGGTTGCTGTAGAAATTGTGTGAATCTGTTGGTATTGATCTGTTTGTCCAGGCGTTTCCGTGTTTGCATCGGGTTCGAATACTTCCATTATTTTCATTTACTACGTAGCCGAGAAACTTGTAGTCACCCAGTGACTCCCTCTCTAGTACTTGCCTAGAGTTCGGTTGTTGCGAAAGTTAGATCAAGTATTGCGAATGAGCCCCCCTTGTTCAAAAGTTGGTTTAACCTTCGTGGTTTTTGTGGCGAATTTGGGTTGAAGTCGCCTGCTATAATTTTACCTTTTCTGCCCTGACCCCGTATGGTTTGACTAAGCGTCTCTAGGGATTCCGACAGCTGTTCAATTTTTGCGTTGGGGGAAAAGTAGCAGCTGTATATAATGAGTTAAGGCAGTTCAACTCATACAAAACCCGGTCCATGTCCAGTATTTAGAACAGTTACTTTGCTGTTATTTATCCATATCGCTGCATCGTTTTTGTCGTCCGTGAAACATTTGCAGCTAGTTGCAATTTTTTTTTATTTGGGTCACTCGCTAATAGTATGTCTGCTTTCAGTTCTACGGCTGTTGCGGCTAGCAGATCATGCGCTGCACGGCGCCTCATTAGGTTAATTTGGATGATGTTAGCCATTTTGTTTCCTTGCCTCCTCATGATTTCCTCCGAAAGATCTATTTTGTATGCTGGGCAATTTACAGAACAGGCCTGGTGCCCCTTTCTCTTGCAGATTGGACAGAACATATCTCCTTGATAGTCTTTTGCCTGATGTTCCTCTTTGGTGCGTCATAGACACATCTTCTGTCTATCTGGCCCTTTACATGCATTAGCTAGATGGCCTGGCTCCCAGCTTATATAGCACCTTTCTAGGTCAATTCTCTCCCTCACTCTGCAATTGATCCATCCAACATATATGTTCCCCCTGTTTATTAGCAATATCGCATTGTTTTTTGATAGACCTGCCTATCTCCATAGGCAGGTCTGATGTTTTTTTTTAATTTTAATTGCTCCTACTGTATTACCGAGCACAGATCTTAACGTGCCCTCTATCCCCTCTGATGTCGTTAGAGCATCTAAATATTTAATGTTCACAACGGTGTACAAGTTTCTCGTGCGCATTTCTATCTGTAGCAGTTTGTTTACAGCAGTTATTATTTCCATTAAGTTGTTCGAACTCCCCTCTTTCACTTCAAGTAAGAGCTCTCCGCTTTTAGTCTGCCTTATTCCCGCTAGCTTGACTCCTGATGATTCGGGGTCAACTTCTTTTTTGACTACACTGAGGAGCTCGGCATATGTTTTTTGCTTTGATTTTAGAAATACCGCCTCTTTTGGGGTTCTCTATCGCTTTTCTTTACTTTATATTGCTTTTGGCTGCGGGCTTCTGTCCATTACGGTTCCGTTTTCTCTTGTTTGTGTAATTATGGATCTGGAGCTGCTGGGTATTTGGGTGTATATTCCCTGTTCCTTCCTTTAGTCGTCTATATACTGCTGGAGGCCAGTTCTTTTTAGAGACTTCTTGGAACTCTTGGTAGGAATTTCCTCTTTCTATTTCATTCCTTAGTTTTTCTAGTGCTCTCATTTCTTCTTTTATATTTTTTGTTTGTATAGGGCCGCTTAGAGTACAGGGCCGCCGAGAATCTTTACCCGAAACATCGCACCGTACTGTGGACATGTTCTCGCTAGTACTTGTAAAGGATGCTGATCGTCTAATTGGTGAGCAGACAGGTTCCATGTTTGGTGCCGTTTCATTTTTAATTTGGGCTGCATCCCTCCAGATATATGAGACCAACAGCATTGATAAACTATAGTAAATAAAGCTGAAACTGCGGATGGTTTTATTAGAGTAAAAACCAGTTGTGAAAATGTTGAAAACATACATCGGGATATAATTACTTGGCCCAATGCTTCTATGACATTTGCTTTTATCATACCAAAATCTGAAAATTACAACTAGTGTTTTAACAAGTGCTTTATCCCGTTTGAAGCTAAAATACATCGAATGCTACAAATAGTTCAATCACGGTCATGGATATCTACAGAATTGTTATCCCGACGTCCTAAACATGGGAATTACTACTATATGCTTAATTTTAATACTACTTAATTTTTTATCACTTACTTAATTTTTTTAATCATTTACTTAATTTAATTATCACAACATATAAACTTGGATTATTGGTGAAACACACCATTATGAGAAATATTCTGCGCTAAAATCTCTAATGAGGATATAATGCAGAGCTTAAAATTGGATATTTGTAGTTTGTGTGTTGATGAAATTCGAAAATCACCCGTATAGTGGAACAATACACGCTACTGAGTAAATAAATTGAATTCATTGGCGTGGTAAATTTTCGTATAACTAATTTTGAGAATGTTAGTATATAATATTAGAACTGTATCAATAGGCAATACATTTAATTGATTAAATTTTATATTGCTGCAACAACCCTGGGCCTACGGAGGTAAGATCAGAACCCTCAGCAACAGGGAACGTAAACTGGTATGGGGCAGCCGAGAGGTCTCCCCTAGAACTTGCATTATGGTAGGGAAGGGCATTAATTACTTATGCCTTTCATAATTCTTTACGCGGGATCTAGTTCCGATCCAGGCCACCGTCAAAATCGAGGACCTTCACCGCGAGGCAGTGATCGTCAGCATACTTCCCTAGCAATGGTAATAGCATAGCACCCATAGAAGTACAAAGGCTGGTTGAACACTGTATTAGGAGAAAGCTGCCACTTATGTTTGGATGGGTCGCGAACGCCCATAAAGAGATGTGGGGAGCACGGACACTAAAAAGCGTGGTGGGTAGCTTTTAGAATACCTCATTAAAGAAAACCTAATTGTGTACAACGTCGGGAATACACCAACAATTGCCAATAAGATTAGAAATGATATACTGGATATTACGCTAATTAGCATAAATGTAATTAAATTTATACTAATGTGATTAAAATGTAAAGAGGTCTAAGTGAACCCTCAATGTTAGACCATAAGATCAGAGAGTTTGAACTGGTAGGAGCGAATGAGAAAAGCTCCCCCAACCGAAACCCCAGACAAATTATGTGACCTATGTTTAGTTCCAAACTAAAAGACAACGTAGAGCAAGTGGCAGTGCGGGGTACTATTAAACACTACACCGTATTAGAGTAAGCTGTAGGAGAAATAAATGTAGCAATCACCACAGCATTTGAATCCAGCTGCTCGGTGAAAAAAAAACGTGGGAAAAAGAAGCATAAGGACGAAAAATGGGGGAACAAAAATTTGTCCACATTAAAAGCAAGAACGTAGGGTTTTCAAAAAATCTAAGCAATACAGAAATTGGCTAGAATAGTTCGAGGTGCTCACCTCCTACAATAAAAAGGTCACAAGGGCAAAAAGGAAAAACCTTCCGTGAAAACATAGAATGACCGCCTTTGGCAGCTAGATTGCATAAGCACTAGCGAAGGATACAGTGGAAATGACAGCCACTCTTAAGAGACCAGATGGGAGCTATACGGAAGACGAAGAGCAGAGAGCTCTCCTCCTACTAGAAACCCATTTTCCGGGGTATAGAAAATACAAAGCGACCGAGGGCTTGATGCAACCACGAGCACCAAGTCGGGCTCACTGGAGGAGGGCCGCGCCCATCTCTACGGAAAACCGAGTCAGATGGGCTTTAGGTTCCAACCAGCCAATCAATGTCCCAGGTACGGACGGATTAATTCCCAACTTCCTACAAAAGTGAAGGAGAGAATTAATGCCGTATCTTCTAAACAAATTTAGAAGTAGTTTAGCGCTCGGATACATACCGGAGCTATGGAGAAGGGCTAAGATGGTATTTATACCAAATGTGGGGAAGAAAGGCACCAATACCCGAAGACATTTAGACCATTAGTTAGACATTAGTCTAACATGTTTTTGGTTAAAGACAATGAAGAAGGTAATTGACAACTAGCTTTGGACAACAGTGCTGGTAGGTGCACCATCTATTTGGTTTTGTGCACACAGAGTGTGACAAATGAAATAGAAGCAGCACTAGACACAAAGGAAGTAGGGATATGTGCCTTCTTGGAAATAGTGGCTCTTGAAAGAAGGAATATCGACAGAATTACCTCAAGGTAAATGGGAGAATGCTGTGAACTATAACGGCGGAGAACAAATGAAAAAGACACCATCAAAATCTCCACAACTGGAGGGTGCCCACAGGAAGGTGCATTATCACTAATGTTGTGTAGCCTGGAAGTTTATGAATTACTGTCTAGGCTGAACGACCTAGACATTATATGTCAAGGTTACGCCGATGACATAGTAATCATTGCCAGAGAGATTTGGAATAAACGAACATGCATTAATGTTCAAAATATAAACGAGTTTTGTTTTTTATGGAGCATTGTATCCGCATAACACCCCGCGAATAAACATCCTGATCGCTCGGCATTATACCCTCACTTTTCTTCAATTTTAAAATACGACAGACTAGAGTTTCCGCTTAGAATTATAGACATTCCTAAATTTGAACAGATGCATACATAACATTAAAGTTTATGGTTTGGAATTTAATTTTAATCCAAACAACATGACATAGTAGGACCAATTTACAATACTAATGTGACTAGGGAAAGCCATGTAAATTTACTATATTTGGAAGGTGTTAAAGGGTGTTATGTTTATTTTAAAAATATTTCACGACTTGTAAGAAGTCAGAGTGCATGATGTACATGATAAAAAATATTTATGTGTTGGCTGTTTAAACATTTTTTCAACAGAATCGACTTTAAACCAGGAAACATTAAATGACTAATAAAATTTACACTATTTTGCCGACAGAAGACATTGTAAAAGATAAGGAAAGATATATGAGGAATATATTAAAAATTCAAAAATTCGATAGAAAAATGCGTATACCCTTTATAGTATACGCAGACTTTGAATCAAAATTAAAACCAATTGATACATGCTCACCAAACCTCGACAATAGCTATACCAATCAAACACATATTCACATACCGTACAGTATTGCCTATAACCTATAATATAAAATGTTCATTAGATGAGTTATCAAAAAAAAATTCACTTATATTAGAGAAGATCGTCCAAAATTCTTTTGCCAGAACTTCTATGGAGATGTTAAGGAATTATACAGGAAACATTTAAGCGGTGTACTTCCGATGATTACATTACCAGCAGATGAGCAAAATTCATACGATACGGCCACTTCTTGTCATATATGCAATAAATTATTACAAGTATCAGAAAAAGTCGCCGATCACGATCATTTAACGCCGCACAATCAAATTGTAATTTGAATTATAAAATCCCTAAAATGATTTCTGTATTTTGTCATAACATGTCAAATTATGATGTTAATTTATTTATTAAAAAATTTGGAACTGACGAGAGTAGGGAAAGATAGTATGTTCTAAATCCACCGCCACCACTGTCATGCGCATGCGCGATGACCATTGACCCCTAACCTAACCTTGACCTTGACCCCTTGACCCCTAACCTTGACCTTGACCCCTTGACCCCCTAACCTAACTTTGACCTTGACACTTCCGGTTTCGACTTCCGGTTTCCGGTTTCGACTTCCGGTTTCGACTTCCGGTTACGACTTTCGGTTTCCGGTTTCAACTTCCGGTTTCGACTTCCGGTTTCGACTTCCTGTTTCCGGTCTCGACTTCCGGTTTCGACTTCCGGTTTCGACTTCCGGCCACCATTTTCGGAACTTCCAGATGCGCGGGAAAATTCAAAAAATAGACGCGAGGCGGGGAAATTCAAAATTAGATCCTGTTGAGACAAATGAGGTGTGAAAAGTTGGTTGCATACATCAACGGGACTAAACACATGAGACTAGACAGACGAAGCTAAATACATGAAACTAGATACATGGAACTAGATAGACGAGGCTAGATACATGAGACTAGATACACGGAGCTAGATACATGAAACTAGATGGATAAGGTTGTAACATAAAGAAAACTCCACGTAAAATTTATGGTTTTATTAAATTCTAATAATAATACATTTAAATTTACATCAATACATTTAAATACAAATAGTGGTCATGCTTTGTATATGTTATGCGTTCGGAAGAAGCAGCTTAAGCAATAATGACTTGCACACATACTACAGCGAAACTTTACACAACTAGTTTTACTTGAGGCCTTTTGTCTTCCAAATATCATTCGGTTTTCTTTATAACAACCAACACACCGTCTTTTAACATCCACTTTCTCGAGGGAATGTTCACTATCTTTAGCATTGGATGAACAAACAGCTGATTGGTTTATTGAATCAGGAACATGTGCATTCAAACTCTCAACTTTATTCTTTTGACATTTAACATCCGTTTTCTCGAGGGAATGTTCACTATCTTTAGCGTTGGATGAACAAACAGCTGATTGGTTTATTGAATCAGGAAGATGTGCATATTTTTCTCTATTATTATCATAGTCACCATTAAAACTCTCAACTTTATTCTTTTGACGTCTAGGAAGCGCCTCATATGATGGTGATAAACTAGGAGATATTCTAAGTGGAGTCCAAATGGTTTTATTACGGGCATGCTTCTCGCCAAATACAATCCCCATCTTGATAGTAAAACACCAGCGTTAACACTAAATTATAAATGCTATCCAACCCTATTTATGTGTGAGGTCTATGTGACCCCACGTTAAACAGAGTGTGAGGTCTATGTGACCCCACGTTAAACAGGGTGTGAGGTCTATGTGACCCCACGCTAAACAGGGTGTGAGGTCTATGTGACCCCACGCTCA
Organism: Phosphuga atrata; assembly: GCA_944588485.1. Lineage (NCBI taxonomy): Eukaryota > Metazoa > Arthropoda > Insecta > Coleoptera > Silphidae > Phosphuga > Phosphuga atrata. Next base: position 183 of record CALYMW010000138.1, on the reverse strand, counting down.
ACAGGGTGTGAGGTCTATGTGACCCCACGCTAAACAGGGTGTGAGGTCTATGTAACCTCACGCTAAACAGAGTGTGAGGTCTATGTGACCCCACGCTAAACAGGGTGTGAGGTCTATGTAACCCCACGCTAAACAGGGTGTGAGGTCTATGTGACCCCACGCTAAACAGGGTGTGAGGTCTAT